>JACJUY010001862.1:69101-88524 GCA_014220935.1 Platorchestia sp. MABIK | reverse complement strand
CCCACCCCCCCAGTCACTGCACGGTACTCGTATCACAAAAATTGCACATTTTCCCCGTCAGACGAGACTGCTGCTCAGCTCTCCCCTCCTTTAATCTCGCCTCATTTGCATAGAAAGAAGCCTGTTGAGGGCGGCGTATTAATATGCCCTAAGTATATGAGAGGCACAGCCCGGCCTTTGTGAGGCCTTGCTTTAGGGGCTTAACTCTGCTCCTCATATGCAATAATTCCCTTCAACTCGCGCCTTACCGCCTCGCGATCTGTGCTCGCCCGCCCCGGCCCTCGGTATTCCGCCGTCGCTACTCTTTCCTCTCTGCCTGCTGCGCGCTGAATTATCGTCGCAGCGCAACTTTGGCATACGACTCCTTGTCATCAGTTATGGCGCTTGCATTCAATTCAGTCTTGTCTGACAACTTAGTGCCGGAAACAGATGATTTAAAAGAACTTACGTTGACCGTTGTGCTAGTGCGACGACGTGAATTGCTTGAAAATTCGGCCCCTGAGTCTGCAGTCAGTTGAGTTTCACGACTGTCTTCTTATCTACGTCACGCGCACACGGGACGCTGTATCCTGTAGACGTTACGTGACGCCATTGAGTGATCAACTTCTGTGGCGCGTATATGATTTTTAAGTCGTTATTTGAAGGCTCGTTTGGAAAAGATTGCGCTTCTAATTGCATGCCAGTACGAAGTTGAATCCCTTTATTAAAGTACACGTATTCTGTACTTGTACTTTAACATGCACCTCAGTTGTTTCGTTAAATTGCAATAATTGTGACGGAAAATTACCTGATGTAACTCGCCTGCTGCGACTAAGTCGACGATGATGTTCGTCAAGTGCGTCTCATTTGCGTGCGAACAAAACTCCTGATGGTGAGCGAGGTTGTGGAATTGTGAAGAGGGGGGAATGAGTTATGTATTTGTGAGGAGGAGGAGGGTTGTGGAATTGTGAAGAGGGGGGAATGGGTTATGAAATTGTGAAGAAAAAGAGAAGGGTTGTGGAATTGTGAAGAAAAAGAGAAGGGTTGTGGAAATGTGAAGAGGAGGAGGAGGAGGAAAATGGAACATGGGACTGTCAGTTCTCACAGAGAAGGAACTGTGGTGGAACTCACAATTTGTGGAATTGTGAAGAGGAGGAGAAAGAAAAGGGTTGTGGAATTGCGAGGAGGAGGAGAAGGAAAAGGGTTGTGGAATTGTGAAGAGAAGGAGAAGCAAAAGGGTTGTGGAATTGTGAGGAGGAGGAGAAGCTAAAGGGTTGTGGAATTGTGAGGAGGAGGAGAAGGGAAAGGGTTGTGGAATTTTGAAGAGGAGGAGAAGGGAAAGGGTTGTGGAATTGTGAGGAGGAGGAGAAGGAAAAGGGTTGTGGAATTGTGAGGAGGAGGAGAAGAAGGAAAAGAGTTGTGGAATTGTGAGGAGGAGGAGGAGAAGGAAAAGAGTTGTGGAATTGTGAGGAGGAGGAGAAGGGAAAGGGTTGTGAAATTAAGAAGAGGAGGAGGAGGAAGAATGGAACATGGGGCTGTTAGTTCTCACCGAGAAGGAACTGTGGTGGGGCTCATAACAGCCAAGGCGGGGGAACAAGATTGGGGTTCGTACCTTTTGAAGATGGGAAATCATAAGTAACAAGGCCGTAGAGTGAAGGAAAGAGGGATGCGGCCCATAACTCCTGCAGCATTGAGCAGGAGTGACATGATGCCTTTGGTGACTGTCGGTGTACATCGACCTGATTTTAAAGTCTCAGGTCTATCGGAGAATCCGATGAATGCCACTTCTGTTATATCCACGTATGCGCAACTTAGCATGCGTGTATGGTGTTCTTTACATGTTATTTAGCGCATATTGATCTTAATTTGATCCCCAAGAATCCTTTGAAATATTTCATGGGTTCCTAAGCCTCAAATTGAAATACCCTGCGTTGTATGTAGAAAAATGTTGAATGAGGTGGAAGAGAAGGGCAGAAGTTGCGCTATGGCAAGATTGGTGACAAGATGTGGGACGAGTGGGTTCCTTTAGTTAACCTCAGCTGTGATGTTTCAATATCGGTGATATTTTTGTCATTTGTTCATGGTGGGCGTCTTGGTTCTTGCCCAGTGCCAAATTTCTGTGTTTTGCATGGAGAGTGAGAAAAGTGAGTTTTCTGCAGGATTGGGTATGGAATTTTTGGGTAAAGAATTTTGGGTATACAGGAATTGCTAGTATTCCCAACAAGTAACAAGTTTTGGGTAAGTATTAGGTAAGGAATTACTACGCATGTGAAGTGTTGTTTATTAATTTGAGTTATTTTTAATCTGACTCCATCACAAGTTAGCAATTTATTGCCTTTTTTCTGTGCTTCGCCCTCTCAGGGGTATACAGCTACTGTGTCGAAGGAATTAGCGGTCCCAGGGGAGAATGTGAGGTCCCGAGCCTAGGGTTAGGTAGGCCTTCTTTTTTGTTGAAATAGAAGGTTTTTTTGTTTCGTTGAGGACCATCTTTTTCGGGTTCGTTGCTGTCTCGTTTTTCAGTACACCTATTACTGTTTTCTTCAACTTCTATCTAGTTTCAAAAATGTATTTCTCAATTTACAGTCTTATTCGCAGGAGGTCTTGTGTAGGTACACACCTTGTGCATAGATTCCCTGTTCCCTTAACTTCATACTAAATGATGCTTATTTGTTGTGAACACTTCAGGTGTGGTTGCTTAATCTTAACACGTTCCCCGCGCATTAGGCCATATGTGTACTAATGGGTAAATTGCTCTTTCACGTAACGGAATAAATGAATGACATTTCATGTTTCGCGAACTTTTTCAAAAATGACTGTTATCATCATAAAAGGTGAACTGTTATCGTGCAATCGCATCATTCATATTTCTTACAAGGATAAAAATGTATTTGAGTCAATTTCCCAATTCTGATGCTTAATTGCAGCCTAACCAAACCAATCGCTAACAACCGCTGAATCGCGGTGAACGTGTTGAACTAATTTATGAGCTATCATGTGTCTGATTTTCCCGAAATAATATTTTTTCTTCAAATGTTCTTGATTTCAGTTTCAATGTCGGGTTGCGAGAAAGTGTATATATTTTGCAAATGAACTACGAGTTAGAGTTCAGTTTGACAGTCGTCCATTTGAATGCGATTCAATTTTGAATTCCATTGTTCAATTCTTGTGAAGAATATTTTGCAGTGCACATCGAGACATGTGGACGCTCTGTCGCTGGTTGTCCCTCCAGTGGTGGGTTGTGGAGGCTGCACTGCACCGAGTGGTGGCGCCTTAAGACAGCCCCGACTAGACAACTGGGGGCACCTCGACAGCCCCGACTAGACAACTGGGTGCATCTCGACAGCCCCGACTAGACAACTGGGGGCACCTCGACAGCCCCGACTAGACAACTGGAGGCACCTCGACAGCCCCGACTAGACAACTGAAGGCACCTCAACAGCCCCGACTAGACAACTGGAGGCACCTCAACAGCCCCGACTAGGCAACTGGAGGCACCTCAACAGCCCCGACTAGACAACTGGAGGCACCTCGACAGCCCCGACTAGACAAATGGAGGCACCTCAACAACCCCGACTAGACAACCTGAGCAGAACAATGCAGGCCGAAGCGCTGCGGTCGCACCACCCTGGCTGAGTTATTTTTATGTCACGGCCGCCCTCCGCACTCCCTAACTCGCGTGTCCTCCTCCTGACGTTGATTGCGGCTGCCAGGCTTCGGAATGCAATTCGTCTTTTGGTTGGCTTTTATAAGCGGCCATATTGGACGACTGCGGGACCTACTCTGCTGCTCCCGTGGTGCTGCGTACTCGTCGGGTTGCCCGCTGTGCCTCTATTACGGTATTGGTCCTGTCTCCGGTGTTGGGCTGCCTCTTTGGTGCTTTATTTTACTGTTATTTTTGCATATACTTTTGTTTCAGTTATTCACTGGTGCTGGGCTTCACCTAGCTGTGATGCTATTGAGTTTTCATATATTCCTTGATTTACTTCTGTTTTAGATATTCACATCGTTTAAATTTTCTCTCTCCAATAACCTGTCTTGAATTGTTATATCTGTGTTTGTCGCTATTTATTCTTCTCCTCTCTATACTGATTTTTTGCATCACTGATTTGTGCTATTTTATCGCTATTGCCTTAATAATAGGAACATTTGGGTCATCTAGTGTTACTGTTTAGTCTCTGAGAACAAGTCTGTTCATAACATCGATCCCTGCCTTTAATATTAATCTATCCAAGCCAGTGATAATAGTCTGTTGAAGCATTCAATATTAGTGTATTCAAGGACTAAATTTGTAATTCTCATAAGAAAGCTCTAAGAGTGAATCAAACTCTTTAAGTATGAACTTATATTTCGCTCGTTCACCGCAACAAGTTTGAGTCTCCCGCGATGAAATATAGGGGTTCTTTTACATTGGTTCTTTTACGATGAAATAAGGGTTCTTTTCGTTACCATTGATTTCGTACTGAGCTTCAAAGTGTATTTTGTTTGATCTTTAAATTGGATTCATTTTTAAGTGTTGATGAAAGTACTTCGTATATCATCTTGAAAGAATAGGGGATATTAACCCCGGCGATTGTCATCTTTCTTTGGCCAATGCTCATGACGAAAGAGTGAAAAGAGATTTCTAGGTATGGGGGGAATCGCTTCTACTTCATCTGCATTTCCTATCACTGAACAGTGTATACGTGCTTTTGGTAATTAGGTGTGAGGTCATTGTTTTTGCACTAACCAGTGCACCGAAAATCACTCCTAGCATACACGCACTAGCTGTAGCTTTGATATAAGGTATCTCAGCGATATCCATAACTCAAACTGCTGTGATTTGCAATCACTTATTTGATCAGCGTGTCACCGAGTACCAATTTCAAGACTGGGAAGTTGAGTTTGTTTGTGACGAGTTTTCTGGAGAGACTTTGTGCGTCTGGTGACGCTCGCGTCTGAAATGCTTGCTGTGGTCTCTGTGGCATGAAAACGAGAGGGTCCCTCCATCCCTTTGATCGATTATGCACACCTAAACGAAAACAAGACCTTCAGGGGTGGCGCGTGCGGCAGCGCATTTTCTTCCATCCTGATCTTGGTTCCCAACTTTTTTCAAGTTAAGATCTTTATCACAAAGTTACCGCATCGCTTCACAGAAGACTGCGCGCACGCAACTCTGACAATCACGAATTCCATTCTAGAAATTGAAATTCCAATCAAAAATTTCCACAGTTTGCAGATATGCTTCGTATGAATTTTTGTCGTTTTAGTGATTAGACTCGAGTTGGTTGAACATTTTCTCTAAATGGCAATGAGTTTATTTTTTAACATAAATTCGTGGGTAAAAACGTCCACCCCACAACAAATTGTATGGACTGAGGTTTTCTGCCTAGAGGACCTCCGGACTTAGTTTTCTGGTCTGGAGATTAGAAAACCAGGGAACATGAAGCTTGTTAACATGTTAACTGCGACGGGTTTAACTGAAGCTCAATACTCAAATTCAATTGTAGTCGGCAAATTTGAAAATAGAAAACATTAACTCGATCGTGCCTTTATTGAGCTTTCATTAAGTATTCATTGAAATTGAGTTAGTGACTGCAGGTCGGTCAGCAGCGTTTTGAAAATCCCCTCAGGGACTACCGGTGGGTCCCTTCGCCGGAAGCTTGTTAACACATTGCTTGCGATATGACCCACCGGTGGGTCGTGCTTAGGTTTTTCTTGCTGCAAACGACCCATCGATAGGTCGTTTGAAAATTCTAACAATCGCTTTAAATCAATAGTGTTTGATGGACCCAGTTAATGTTTGGTATTTATAAATTTGCTAATCGCTTAAGACTTAAAATTTGAGTTCAATATTGAACTTCAATTCAACCCATCGCAGTCAACGTGTTAAGGCATGCAGCAGTCAAGGCAAACAAGTCATGTGTGTGTTCAGAGGCATGCTCGTCAAGTTCCAAATTTCTAACAATTTAGGCCATTGTAGCCATCCAGCTGGCAGCGTAAGTCAAGTAGATTTGACTAGTTTCATTAATGCTAAGCACTGACAAGTCTGCTCTGTCGCTACCTACTCGATGTTGTTTAGAGCGTTGCGTAGTTAAATTGGCTGAAGAACTTACGTTGCTAGATATACCGCTACGACGATCTGAAATTGTCGCTTCCGGTCACGGCCTCTCCCCTCCCTCGCTGCTGAGGCAGACATCGCAGCTGCCCCAACAGGTTCATGGGCTTACGTATTTAGCATTTTGACTGCGGCAGGTAAAACTGAAATTTAATATTCAATTCAAATTTGAAGTCCATTGTAGTAAGCAATGTTGGAAAACATTTACTGGATCATGCCCTCATTTGGCTTTAATGAAATACTTATGGAAATTGAGTTTGTCTCTACTGGCTGGTCAGTAGCATTATGAAAAGCCTCTCCGTGGCCACCGGTGTCGCACGTTGCGGAAAAGTGTTAACAGTGCAGTCGTAAGGAATTTCTGAAAGCTTGATTTCGAACACGGAATTGTTAAAGTTTTATTACGTTAAATTCGTTCAACAGTCATCATTTATGTTGAGCCGTTGTCAAGAATAATTACAACCGTTTGGATTAGAGTCACAAATATTCACGCCATCAAAAGCTAAGCACTCAAGAATAAATGCAAGGATTAAATTTTCAAAGATTTTCGAAAGATTTAAGTTTCAATTATGACTTACATATGGATTTAAGTATCAAAAAATTTGACACAAAAACTAAGTACTAAAGAATGATGATAAACATGAATATTAAAGTTTCAAACATTTATTTCATTTCTTTTCATCAAGACCTGACAATTTATTTAACACTTTAATCGCCATGCGTTAAACGTAAGTTCAATATTAATTTAAATTTTAAGTCATATATAGTAAGAAGTTTTGAAAATAGCAAGCGTCAACTCGATCGTGCCTTCATTTAACTTTGATTGAGTACGAGTATTTATGGAACTAGAGTTAGTGACTACTGGTCGGTCAGCAGAATTATTGTGAAAATTTGCCGGTGGCTCACATGGCGATTAAAGTGTCAATTTGATTTCCTTCCAGAGAACGAGCGTGAGGTAGCGAGGTAGGAGTTCATGGACTTCTCTAAATGTGTAGACCGTAGTCCTCCGATTTAGTGTTTCAATTTCTTCGACAAGTTTTCAGCTATGGTCTGACCAAGAACAGCGACCGTGCAGACTGAGTTTGTCTGTACTTTTTGGATCAAGCCATCTATAGAAATAAGCACTTCCAGGGGGGAAAAGGTGAGGTCCCGAGCTGAGAGTTATGCGGGCATTTTTTTTTGAACCAGAACTAGTTTTTTGTGTTGTTTCGGACCATCTATGTTCAGCTCACTGCTTCCTTTTTATAGGACCTGTTACTTTCTTCAACTTTTACTGTTTCACAGCCTTCCTTTATAACTTACTGTTTCTACGCGTAGAGGCTCTTGTGCGGGAGCACACCTTGTGCATAGATTCTGCGTTCCTTCAACGCCATCCTAAATGGTACCTTCATCCTTCTTCTCTTTGGAACGCCTTTGTTGCTGTTAGGGTGGCTTAAAATAACTTATGATCTTTTGAGCTCAGCTGAAGTGGAGGCATATTTACTCATTTAAAGAAATGACTCTCATGCCATCGCTTCATTGTCATTGCAGGCGTAAGTGAATCATTTTGTTGCAGGCGTAAGTGAATAATTTTGTTGCTGGCGTAAGTGAACGCATGTTTATTTGCATGTCAGAAGAGAGAGTTACAGCAGCAGGAGGGGGAGGCTGGGGCCGACTCCTGTCCAGCAGCGGGGACAAAAAGGCTGGGGCTGGGAACATTAGCGCGGATTGCGCGCTTCATTTGTCTTGGCGGCCTCGCCAGGCCTGTCACAGACGCGCCCGTGAACAGATGAGCCTCTTCACGCCCTCACCTCCGCCGCTGCTGCTGGGGAGGCGGCGCTGTGGTGGCCTCTGGGGCTTGGGGAAGGGGTATCGAGAGTGGGGAAAAGCAGTGAGTAGTAGCAAGAGATGGTTGGGGAAGGAGCACCGAGTGGAGGCAAGAGATGGTTGGGGAAGGAGCTCCAAGTGGGGGCAAAAGATGGTTTGGGGAAGGAGCCACGAGTTGGGGAAAGAGAAGGTTGGGGAAAAAGCAACAAGTTGTAGCATGTGGTGGAAGAAGTAAGAGACATCGAGAAGTACAAATAAAAAGAAGACGAATGATAGGTGAGAGGAAGCGCTGTATACTTTCCATTGGATCAGTAATATCGTTCCTGGGAACTTGAGAGTGTATGAGGAGACTTGATGACTTGTTCGATGACTTGATGCTTCTAAGAGCACGTTCATCATTTCCGTAATTAAGAGTATGCTAATTTTGGTAATATATCCTAGAACGTCTTTAACATGTTCTGCCACTGGCGTGCTTGCGCTATTAGTCTGACTGAGGAACTTCCTTGTTTTCAGATCAATCAAATAATTTGAATACCCATTATTAATTAACAAACGCTGCAGGTCTTATAAGCTCTATTAATGAAGCTTTGATTCAATGAGCTTGCATATTTCTGGAGCTTTGCATTCAAACGATAGACTTTCATCTAAGCTCGTTGTTTTTGTGTACACACTAGTAACATGTACACTATTTGATGATTCTGTTAGGCATTTAAAAACCCCTCGGGGGGATCCAACTATTGTATCTATGGGAATTAGCGCTCCCAGGGAGACTGTGTTAGGGCCTGAGCTAAAGGTTAGGTAGGCTTTCTTTTTGTTAAAATAGAATAGGTTTTTGTTTTGTTACGGACCATCTTTTTTCGGTTCACTGCTGTCATGTTTTTCAGCACCTACTACTTTCTTCTTCAACTTTTTCTTTTTTCAAGAACTTCTTTCTTAGCTTACTGTTTCTATGCACCCTGTGCATATAGATTCCGCGTTCCCTCAACTCCATACTATATGGTGCCTTCATCCTTCCTCTCTTTGAACATCTTTGTCGTGGTAAAGGGAGGCTAAAAATTTCTTATATTATATTAAAAATAATAGTTATAGCAATAATTGGGCATTTAAAAAAAGTAATTAGACGTAAACACTACACTCGTACGTAAATTTAAGAGCAGACGCTCGTTGCATTCTCTCTCGCAAAGATTGTGGTAGGTCCTAATGTAGGTTGGTCTTCGCAGCATTCTTTCTAGCAAAGATTGCAATTGAACTCTGTTAACGATATCCAAAAATATGCCACTGTTTTACCTGCAGCAGAGATGAGGCTTACAATTGCTTGTGCTAAAATTCCATTTCCCGCGAGACCCGTATAAGGGTTTGCAAAAGTAGTTCCCTGTGGACTACCCATTGTAGTTCCATCTTTTTCTATGTACAAAAATCTGTCGGAAGTGTCAAACGGATGCTCCCGGCGTGCAGATTGTTAGCAGACACTTCATTGTCACGGGAGAGGGTAGATAGAGTCATGTCGTAGATGTCATTTACGTTCTCTACAGAATAACTTCGACTGTCATTCACCGGCACGATCGTAAATAAAAATTCGACGTCCAACGAAGGAAATAGCTTAGCTACAGCAATATCTACGAATAACTACTGGTAATCACGTTCGCAACTCAATGATTTAAAACCACCAGCTATTATGACGCATCTTCAGCTGCCGCAAGACTGTGCCACAGCCCATGTATCATATGATCGCAAACTCACCCATTAACGCTTAAGCTTGATAAAATTACTATCGTTTAAAACGCATTTCAAGTTACACTCCTCAAATTTACCGCACGATCAGCAGTCCCACAACAGCGCTGTGCGGGGCCCACAATGCCGGCGTATCATTGACGTCGTATTAATACCACGCATCGCTGGCGCCTGATTGATAATGTATGTATGTACATTGACCCGCGCATCATTTACGCGTAATTGGTAATAGATCCATAGTCGCATCACTTCCGCTAAATTGGCGATGCTGCGATGCTCGGCCTATCATTCATGCCTGACGCACAAGGCTGCTCTGCCACAGCGTCATGGTGCATCACGCATCAGTGCTTGTGGTGGTACTGCCTTGTTGTCAGTGCAAAGGAAGGGTTATAAGTGAGCTAGTTCGCTCTTTTGATGGATCACGTTTTGTGATGCTAAACTGATGAGCACTGCGGCCGCCATGGTTATGGAGCGGCGGGTTGCCCGAGTCCGGCCGCGAGGTTTTGTGTTGCGTGACTCCGCTGATTTATTGTGTCCGTGCTGCTGGGCTGGAGAGAGCACTCGCCTGGTCTGCGAACCATCTTACGTCGTCGTTACGTACACCTGGCGGAGTAAGTTTTTCCACGAGGACTTGGCTGATCTGCGTACCATCTTACTTCGTCGTTTCGCACACCTGGCGGTGTAAGTTTTTACAAGAGGACTCGGCTGATCTGCGTACCATCATACTTCGTCGTTTCGCACACCTGGCGGTGTAAGTTTTTCTTAGAGGACTTGGCTGAGCTACGTGCTGTAAAATTTCTTTCCAAAGCTCTTCATATCCACTGCGTAAGTTTTGTTAAAACTTGGCTGTGCTCCGTGCCAAAAAAAAGTTTTTTTCAGAGCTCTTCGTACACATTTTTTTGTTAGAAATAAATTTGGTGTATAGCATGTAGCGCAGCCATGCTTCTCATAAGAAATCTACTCTGTCTGCTGTGACGACGTGAAATATTTATAAAAATGAAGTCTTTGACCGACATCTTTCGCGTCCGTAGAGTTTGTGTGATGTTTTGTACATCGACAGCGGTTAGTTTGTGCGTTACTGCCCGTGTGCAGTTTGGCGGGGTCTCTGCTTAGCTTGGCTCACTTCTTCTTTTGCGTATGTGTGGTGCAAGTAGGGGCCATAATGTCAGTGTGTGAATTCCTATATTTATTTGTGCTATTAGTGGCACAGTTTAAATTATTCTGATATTTTCCGCGTACACCATTTGTGTTATTTAACTTTTTGGTCAAATTGAGATGAAAATTTTTTGTTTTCTTGCCTTGTAATTTACTTCACATCTTCATAATTCACCTGAAGAATGATAACGCCTCATTCCTGATAAGTGTACGCATTGTGTTGATGTTGGCTATTTACTGGGGCCAAAATTGCGTTCATTATTTGCTTGCTTTTGCATTAATTTCTGTGAAATTGTGTAACGCAGAACACTTGCAGTCACTTGGATATGGATTGATTAAAAAATTGTGACATCAACGCATCGGGCTTGTTCTGTTTCCCGGTGCCAATAATTACTAGTCACGGGCTACAGAACAGGCAATGATTATAATGATCTCAATGCATATTGTTCGAAGCACTTTTCTAAACAGTTGGACCTTCAGTAATTCAAGTTAACCGTAAGTGTACTATGTATGTAACACATCCAACATTCGCAATGGTTACGACATTTTGTTTATCACTTGATGTTTATTGACATTCCTGCATTTTTTTCTTCATGCAAGTGAGTTAGAACAACCCTTAGTGAAGGAAAAAAGAACCTCGCACTTCATATCGGAGCTACGAAAACCGAGGAGTATTGTCAGTGCTTTATGTACTTCAGAGTCTGTGGCACATGGTCGCTAGGACAGTTCACTTGCTGACCAAGCACCACCTACCGCGTTTAGTTCAACTCAGAAATATAACTAACATTATCAAGTAATTTTCTTGCATTGAATAGCAGTGTCAAAAAATATACATGAATAGAACTTTGACGTGCTAAATTCATTGAAGTACAAATCAGTGTTCAGGAAACAACGTAGCACCCTAACGTACTAAATTCTTGAAGTACATTTTATTTTTCAAAAAAATCATAGCACCTTGCCGTACTAAATTCCTCGAAGTACATTTTATTATTCAGTAAACAACATAGCACCCTGCCGTACTCAATTCCTCGAAGTACATTTTATTATTCAGTAAACAACATAGCACCCTGCCATACTCAATTCCTCGAAGTACATTGCAGTGTTCAGTAAAAAACGTAGCACCCTGCCGTACTTAATTCCTCGAAGGACATTTCAGTGTTCAGTAAACAGCACGACG
Organism: Platorchestia sp. MABIK; assembly: GCA_014220935.1. NCBI lineage: Eukaryota > Metazoa > Arthropoda > Malacostraca > Amphipoda > Talitridae > Platorchestia > Platorchestia sp. MABIK. The sequence goes on along the minus strand of JACJUY010001862.1, from coordinate 76,585 downwards.
CACAGTATGCACATGAGTGTGAGCACAAGCGATCGGCTGCGCGGCAGTGGAGGAGACAGAGGCGCAGTGGCTCGTTTGTCAGTTTTTATTGGCGCGCTGCCGCGATCAGCTGTGACCCGCTAATGGTGGCGCCCTGCTTTTTGTTCCATTAATTCCATTAATTTGTGTAGACACGCAACAGCTGCTGCTGCTGCTGCCTGCCTGCCTGCCTGCCTGCCTGCGTTGCATCCTTGCTGCTCTCGCGCTGTGGTGCTCACGAGTGCAAGTTTAGATGTTCACATTCTATGAGGCTCCTGGAAAACGAATTTTCGAACTATTCATGTCGTTGGAAAAAGTCAGCTTGCAGCGAAATTTTTCTGTAGATTTGGCTGTGCTACGTGCTGTTTTTTTCTGTTCAACAACCTTAAGTTTGAGTTTTTTTCGAATAAATTTTAATTTTCCAAAAAAATTTACAGGAATTATCATTTGAAGGAGTAACTTTTTTTCTGGTAAGGAAAACTTTTAGCTTAGAGGAAAAATTTCATTTGAAAATTTAGCTTAAAGAAATAATTTATTTCTTTAAATCATTTCATACCCCCTTGTTTTAAGGCTCTTCTGGGCGTTCATTTCTGTGGTGTGTGCGTCTTACGGTGCGGGGAATCTTCATTTGGAACTCGGTTGAAGTAGTCGCTGAATTGGCAAAACGCTCCATTGACATCTATTCAAATTCTAAATACATTTGCCGAACTTGTTTTGCCGAACTTGTTTTTTAATCATTTAATTGAAAATAGAGGTTAGACACGTCATCTGTGAAAATGATATTCCATGGTAATGTAAATCCGTGTCCTTGGACACAGAACTTATTGATGCCGAACTGCTACTGATGCCAGATGCTCAATGGTTTTACGGTCAGATTTCATTCCATACAGAAATTCAGGGATTTTGATCGGCACAAGGTCAATCTAGTGACCCTATGCAGCAGCTGGAGCCTCGACACGACTCAAACTTGTGCGGTCCTGCTGGCGCATTTCCCGCCCCGGTGCGACGGCCGCAAAGTTTCTGCAGGTGGCGCTGTCTGGACTCGAGTTTGAGTTTGATGAAGAGCTTGTCCTGGCACCCACTGACGTTACTGGGAACATTTAACACGCTGACTGCGTTTTGGGATATTTGTGTACCACTAGGTTAATTGCTTATCCACGTACCGCTATAAATGAATAGCATTTAATACGTTTCGCGACCTTTTTAAAAAATAAAAGTTGTCATACAAGTTAAAATCATCGTACAGTTACATTTTTCATAATTCTTACAAAAGATAGAAATGTATTCCAGCACTATAGTTGATTTCCCAAGTCTGCTACTCACAACCTAACCAAGCTAACCGAAATAACCGCGAAAACGCAATCAACGTGTTGCAAAAAAATCCTAGTCATCGCTGGATTCAGAAGCAGGCAAATAGCAGCTGGATGATACTAACGCTCTCTTTCCATAAGTGGTGGTAAAAATATTAACACTCTAAGTGGTGGTACAGTGTGATGTTATCATGACGGCCGGAAGTCATCGGTTTTCTGCTCTGAATGAGGCTTAGCGAAATATTTCAACACAAATAAATCTGTTCAACTGTCAGAAGGATTTATCGTATACCTTCAGGAGCGTTAACACGTCAACCGCCGTCGGTTGAACTAAAATTCAATGTTCAACTCAAATTTAAAGTCAATTGCAGTGAGCGATTTCGAAAATAATAAACATTAACTGGATCCTGCCTTCATTTAGCTTTGATCAAGTGTATATGAAAATTGAGTTTTTGACTACTGGTCGGTCAGCAGCATTATGAAAATTCCGTCCGTGTACCACCGGTGGCTCACACGGCAGTTAACGTGTTAAGCTGTTGTGACGAACTACTATGTGATACTCTTCTGATGAAGCGTTAGAGTAACATTACTACTATCCTACAGTACATGAGCAGGTAAGGCGTCCGTCTGGCTGTGGGGTTGAATGGTCAGCTTTCCAAAGAATTTGTGATGTTGCAGCGGTGTATTAACGGCAGCGTAAGTTCTTCTGAGTCGACATTACTTGCTACACTCAATTTGGGCTTATTGAGCTGAAATACGTGTTGTATTTAAGTGGACTTGAAAGAACTTACGCTGCCAGCATCACCGCATATGACGACGTAAATTGTTTTAGAATCCAGCCCCAGCCTTATCGGAAATGTAGGCCGGCCATCGATCTGGCCTCATTAACACTTGCCGTCCCGAGGTCGGTGGCGCTAGGAGGTCTTCATCAATCCTCGTCACGGGTGATTTGGCAGCTCATCACCGCCGGATCACCGCCAGCTTACTTTTCAGCGTCCGCCTCCGCATAATTCATGCGCCGCGACCGCCGCCCTCTCGTCCGTACGATTCCTACACCAAGGGTCAGAGTAGTCGGACTCAGGGGAGCCTCAGTTCTTATGGTCGGTCCAGGAATCATGTATCTTAGGCAAACTGATTAAAATTAGTCCCTCTTGTTTATACTTTCATGTGCGGATCGTTTTAGGTAAATAACTGGGGTTAATTTTTATCCATCTAAGTTGAGGTCGCGTTAGATGATGTGTAATTTTTTTAAAATTTATATTGGTGTCATTTGTGTTCTTGAAAGACTCAAATTGAAAAGAGTAGTTTGAAATGGGGTAACTTGCATTTTTACATTACAAACAGTACTGCGAAAAGTAGCTTGCCGGACAAAAACTTAGTCACTTGCTACTGACATGGTGTACAACCTTCACGAACACGAATAATGACAATTCTGCTCGACATTGTCTACAAGTGTCATCTGGTCGATTTTAATCCACTTTAGCACCAACTGATTTCGAAGTGCGGCCTCGGTACGAGGGCGGACAATAGTCTAGGCGTCTAACTTATCATTCTAGGTAGTTCTATAAATTTTCTATTGGGTTCATGTATAGGGACTAGCTGACCAATCTAAATGCCTAACATGTACTGAATGACTATCACTAATGATAGTTTTAGCCCGATGCACCATGCAGTTGTCATCCTTAAAGATTGGGAAAGCAACACGCCTTTCTTCATTCAGATATTGTGTAAATGGCAAAACTTTGTTTCCTAGCTGTAACCATGTTTGAACAGTTTGACGAATATCTCAATCAAGGATCTACTTCTGTGAAGCTGAAACAGCCCCAGAACATGACAGACTCTCCACCTGTTTGTATCTACCCTTGCACGCAGACTTCGTTGAAGGTTTGAGACGTAAACCGCCATGGGTTCGACTAAAGTTCAAAATTCAACTCAAATTTGAAGTTAACTATGGTAAGTAATTTTGAAAATAATAAACATTAACTGGATCGTACTTTCATTAAGCTTTGATTAAGTATTTATGAATATTGAGTTAGTGACTACTGGTCATTCGGCCGGCTTATCAAAATTCTTTCTGTGTACCACCGGTGGCTCACATGGCGATTAACGTGTCAATGAAGTCTTTAATGAATACGAAAACGGGCATCATTGCTATATAAATAGATGCGCTTTGCACTTCTCCACTACCCAATGGCCCAGTTTAAGCGAGTGGTCTTGTGGTCTGAAGTTAACATCGGCCGTTTACGAACCACTTTGCTCCATATATTCATTGCATAGAATACTTCTTCGAAGAATTCGTTCAGAAATGTTCACTAGAGAAATGCCATCAGTGATATTTCACAGAAGTTTTGTCTTTGGTGTAAAGTGATTCTGGTCAACAATTTTGGACATACGGCGGCGGTCCCAATCAGTTAGAATTTTCTTCCGACCACAACTTTGCATTGAATTGTCATTTATACCGGATTATTTCCATTGTTGATAGTCTCACAAAACAGCAGCATGAAACGCCTACGACTTCCGCTATTTTCTTCATCGGGTGTCTCTTGGCCGGACCTAATGCAATAGCCTTTTTTTTGTCATTTTGGCACGTGTTACTTTCGTCCCATCGTTCTGGAGCCACTAGGCAACAAGTCTGTATATTGTCTGCTCTGACTGAAGACTGATGCCTGCTCAGTCTTTGCATGTTACTTAAACCTCGGTCATAGCTTTGAACGCCGACTGATGAACGTGTGAAATAACGAGCTTAAAAAGCAATACGTGACCATTTTTGGCCCTTAGTGCTTAAACAAGATTTGTAAATCCTTGCGTTTGGTTCTACCTGCAGCATTGTAAATTTGTCGTGACTGCTTCAGAAGTTCCTTGATTTTCATGGCATGGACTTCGTTGAGGACTCCACTTCTTGGAATTACGCTGTAAGGGATGTCTGGCTTGGGTACACGTACGCTCATACTTACGCGTGTTTTCTCCCTGAAATTGACATCAACCAGTAAATCAAGCAAAGCTTTTTGACCTGTGTCCACCACCCACCGCACATGTACCCTCACCACAGCGCAGGGCTCAGTGGCCCCTCTCCACCACCCCCCGCACAAGGATGACTCCACCACCACGCATGACTCAGTGGGCCGACTTCACCACCCGCCCCAGCCGACCAGCCGAGGGCGCACACACACACACACACACACAGAGGCCCCAGGGAGGCCGCCTTGTGTTTTTCATCAGCAGGATTTGCGTTCGGGCGCCACAGTCCAGACAAATGATGCTGCCTGGTTGCGCCTCCCCTCCCCCTCCCCTCCTCATATCCTCGTCCCTTCCCTTAAGATTCGCGCTCTTCACATTTTTCCGTAATATACCCAACTCTAAAATTAAATTTTTCTTTATTAATTAAGAATTCCTCATATCCTCGTCCCTCCCCTAAGATTTGCACTCTTCACTTCTGCCCCGTAATTTACTCAACTGTGAAATTAGGTGTTCTGTGTTATTTAAGAACTGCGAGCAGCGTTGAGATCAGCGGTTATAACTGCCAACGTAGTACTCAGAAGAAGTCCCCCTAATTACATCTCATTCAGAACCCATGCAGTGTCTTCACATACTGAGTCAGTGCTCAGTTTTGCCTACTTAAGTTCAATCTAGTTCCAGGAACAACATAATTGTCAAATTGAGGGATGCGGTTGAAGCATGACATCGTTGATCAATGCGAGTCACGATCCTGTATTTATTTACGATTGCCACGCATATGAAGAGGGGAAAGATTCAATGCTAAGACTTTATGTTGCCGAGCACAGCGTTCATAAGTTTAACTTTTCCGTTGTTGTATCTATATTTTTAGCTGCCCCGTGCAGAGCTATAGTTATGTAGACGGCTGAAATCATGGATGCACCGGCGAAAAAGTAAGACTGGGTCAGGCTGCAATTATAGGAGAGATAACTTGTAGCTTTGTTACCCGGTGTCTGCTGTTCATGTGTTTGCTATGTGTCGTTGACATCACTCTAGCAACTTCAAGCAAGTTTTGTTTCTTCAGGGTTACGTTTTCGATTTTCTGCAGCTAATTATTTTTTGGAGAAATGTGCGTGATTTCAGTTTTAAAGAAGATTGCCTAGTTATATTTTGATATAATTTTTAGACCAGAAAATTAAGCTTGTCAGCAATCGTTACTTGTATTTCAAATTAAAGCTAATTCTATAATCTCTCGGAACTCATAGAAAAGCTTATGAAATGTAATTTTTTTGATCGTGTTATGGATGAAAAACATGCGTGAAAAATATTATGATGGGAAGACTTTTAATTTAGATTAAGAGCATTTACTGTGACCAGTTCTTATTTTGCCATCATTTATTAACTCCAATTTCGTGTATGAATTCGCAATCAATTAATAATCGTGTCGCATTTTCTCGACGAACTCATTTTAAAAGACGTGGATCATTTCTCGAAAAAGCAGATAATTAGCCCCGCTGCACACGTCACGTGTATAGCAATTCTCTCCTGTGTTGTGAGTCAGATTCGTTTCATCCTTCATAAATTCCCTCACGGCTCATCGCTACGCTTCTCACTCCTATATGAACATTTATCCAAGTCAGATCATATTTTTCTTAACTCTGAAGACTTCGTTCAAGAATGTTCCTTGTATTGTGTTTTCTGCTTATGATGGGATGAAGCGGAGAGTATTGTCACCTAGCGCGTCACGGAAACTAGAGGCTCCTCAGGAAATACGTAGGATTCCTGAACTCATCTCAAGTAGCTAGTACGCTATGTAGTTCCGGTCTTTGACAGCGGACTTTATAAGACATAGCGCTTCTCTGTCGATGACGACTTACTCAGCAACAGCTGCTGCAAGTTCAGTTGTATTGCTGTGTAAGTCTTGGCTTCCTTTTTGTTCAGTTATGTGTGTAGCTACATGAGCTTTGTCTCTCTTTTTCTGTCAAACTCAACTTTACGCTTCGTGAAACGCGTAAGTGTTTCGATGGGCTTTCTTCCTGCAAGAGTCTTTTTGGTGCTTTGTGTATTTTTGTCTTGATTTTCTTATTGTTTAAACGCTGCTTGACAGCTACAAAACAAATAAACCATCAAGTAAAATATTTCTCTCAACTATTTCGTGCAAGAAAAGTACTCATTTTAATGATACTTTTCTCATGTTCACTGATTAAATTATCTTTTTCTCATTCACTGACGAAAGTTTCTTTTTCTTGTTCACACACTAAAACATTTTTTTTTCTTGTTCACACACTAAAGCATCTTTTTAGTCTTGTTCACACACTAAAGTATCTTTTTCTTGTTCACAGACTAAAATATCTTTTTCTTGTTCACAAATTATAGCACCGTTAAATTATGTTTTTTCGTGGGAAAATGGACTGATCTTAAAACCGCATTTTTCACTCGTACGTATAGCCCCTGTCCAGACCCACCATCGATCAGCGGTGGGCGGATGGGAAGGGCGCTGTCTGAGGAGCCTCGGCTCAGGGGGAAGGGAACGCATCCTCAAACGTTGAGATGATCCTCCCCGTGCGGGCGGGTGCGCTTCAAACATTTATTAAAGCATTGACACTTCATACGTTGATGTTGGAGCATTGGCACTTCATACGTTAATTTTGGAGCATTGGCACTTCATACGTTAATGTTGGAGCATTGGCACTTCATACGTTAATGTTGGGCCATTGGCACTTCATACGTTAATGTTGGGCCGTTGGCACTTCATACGTTAATATTAGAGCACTGGTACTTCACACGTGCTGTACGTTCGTTCAGCAACAATTACTGTATTTACTTTTATTTTTTGATACATTGGCCTCACACCGTTGTGTCTCTTGTCGGAATGAGCGCAGTGGGGTAATTTTCTTATCAAGAGTACGGAAAGAAAATGTCAAATTTCGGATGTTTATTTTAATTGCTCCATGGAAGTGGCAAACAATATTGAGTGATTTTATGAAATGGGCATAACTTTTGCCGCTATCTTAATGTTTTTGAACGCTCAGCTCAATTGCGCCGGACAAAGACGTTTTGCGTGGTCCTTTACAGGAAAATTAATCCCAATTAGAGAGACAGAAAGAATATTTTTTATCTGTCGCATATTCAAAGAGAATTTTAGGCCTGCCTTCCACCATTTGTGACTGCGGCTTCCTCTGTTAGTGCAGGTGCGAACACAAGCATCTAGATGCATTGCGT
>JACJUY010001862.1:49803-65659 GCA_014220935.1 Platorchestia sp. MABIK | reverse complement strand
GTGGTGTGTTTTGTGCTCTAGACTCGTTAATAGTGTGAAGTGTAATATGAGCCTTCTATAAATTTACTTATTTAACATATCAATGGAATAAATACATTTGTGAAAAGTTGCCCAGATGCGGTACATTTTAGAACTTCTTTTTCTTGATTTTCATAACAATTTTAGGGTTTATGATTTTAAATTTTCAAGTTAGTTAGGGAATGCTGCTAAATGAAACCTTTCTCCAAGCATTATTTGTTCAGATTTAGGTTTTTTATTCCATGTAAAGGTCTATAAGTTTATATAGGCCTCTTTCCTGTTTTCTATCAGCTATTCAATTGAATAGATTGTAGTGGTTTTTAATGTTAGACAAATTCATTTAATATTGAAAATTAACAGTATATTAACTTCTAATTCTCACATGAAATGCGTTGGTTATGATATGCAGTATAGCATCTCTAAAGTTCTAGAAATAAATGGACGTTTCTTTTAATGCATGGTTGGGAACATAAATGCAATGTTGGCAATTTCTCTTGAGTATTCCAATACTTGGATTTTTTTATAAAAACATAAATTATTTGTATGATCTTTTTGTATCTTAACTAAGCTAATTGAGCTTTGTGTTTGTTTTTTCAGATTTGACAGGGCTGAAGTAAACAGCACAATATCAAAATGGTAAGTGTTTGTGCTTTGGAATTTTATTACATCACTCAACTGGAGAATTATTTCAGAGGTTACTGCTAATTCATAAAATATTGTTGTGTATTCATTCACCAAGCCTTATTGTTACATTTTTAAAGTTTAAATTTTCTGTAAACACTTTCTAGTAAAATGTTACAAAAATTATGGGATGGCTACCACTGGTATCTTCTTGGTGCTGAAGTATTATTGTATATTGATCACTCTGAACTTTCAACAAAATGTGGGACTTTTTTTTGTACTCTGTGAAATTCTGAAAGTGAATTCATGAAATTTATGAAGATTATGGTTTGTGAGTTAGTCATTTTTGGGAATGAGTTATCAAATATGGTCAATATTGATTTTAGGCCTTTCACGGAAATTGAAAATTCAATTCCAAAGAATCACTAAAAGAACACATTTAAAAATGTTTTATACAAATGACATTCTGCTTGCTGATGCGTTATTTTTGAGCTATTCAACTTTGAAGTTCTATGAATGTCGTTTATAAAAGTGAAAAAACGGACACATAAATGTGCTGTAATACGGTATTAACGTAACGATGGGTGAGGTTAGGGTAGGTTATGGTAGGTTAGTTAAATAAACTAACCTAAAATAACACAAATCAATCTTGAATAGCCTACCATAACAGAGGGTATTAATTTCCCGCCAAGAAGTGGGCGTGTCCCGCCAGAAAAGTGGGCGTCGCCCAACAATGCGGCGACTAAGTAACCGACCGTTTAATGTTCCTATCTGAACGTAATTATTGTTATATCTCAAAAATAATGCATCAGCGAGCAGAATGTCATTCATGTAAAACGTTTTTAAATGTGTTTTTTTAGTGATTCTTTGGAACGGAATTTTTGATTTCCGTGAAAGGCCTAAAATCAATATTGACCTCAAATATGTTTCATGTGCTTTTCCAAACAAGTATAACTATTGCAATTTTTAAAAATTGTAATTGATATAGGGCTGGGAAAACTTCAGTTAAGTGAATTGGTATTTTATACATTTGATGTTATAAGCTGTGAAATTTTAGTTTTACTTGTTATTAGTTACTGTTTCTTTATATTCCTTCGTATATTGTTCTGTGAAGGGATTCAAAATTGTCAGAAATTGGTTCAATGTATGTTCATTTAGTTGAAACTTATTTTTTCTATTTTTCAGCCGCGACAAATTATGGAGATTAAGGACTTCCTCCTGAAGGCCAGAAGGAAGGACTCAAGATGTGAGTAAACCTTATTTGTTACTATATTCCTTAAAATATCCAACTCTTACTAGAAATTTATGTCCATATTTCATGTCAATTAACAAAAAGTACCTACATCAAAATTATGTTATCTTCACTTGATGTTTTGATGTTCCATTTATACTAGTTTTGTGCATGTTCATATATGATAAATAAATTGTTAGACCATTTGTTAGATAAGATGCCCTTGTGCTTTTAAGCTTTTCTTATTATGGTGTCAAAAATTTAATATGTACCTATTCTTTTCACTTTGATGCTCTTCAAGTCTCACATTGTAAATACTTTAGCTTCTTAATTTAATACTGTAATTTTAGTACCCTGTTTTGGGGCCATCTTCATTGCATTGAATAAATGTAAGACTGACCTTGTAACTATATAGTACTGGTTTAAACGGTTCTCTCATTCCTAGGGATGATAGATTTTTATTCTAAAATGAGTCTCCATTTAAGTTTTTTTTTTGTATGTGAAACAAAATTGACCTATTACATGATATTTGTGATTGCAGCTGTGGCGATCAAGAAGAATCGCCACAACACCAAGTTCAAGCTTCGCTGCTCGCGCTTTCTTTACACCTTCGTTATTGAGGACAAGGAGAAGGCCGAGAAGCTGAGGCTCTCATTACCACCAGGTGAGCGGGGGTCTGAAGTCGGGCTATTGATGTGGAAAAGTGCTAAACTTCGGAGTAAGAAAACAGAATTTTTCATGGGAAGTAGGCCAGTACTGCTCAGATTAAATGTTGAATTCAGTCAACATGCGTTATGGATGGTTGGGTGGAATTTCAGTGTATTTGTTGTTTCTGCTAGCTGTTGCTTGTTGGTGTATGATGGTTTGAAATGAAGGTTTTTATGATTTTCGAATTGTACTAATATTCCTACTAAACTAGTTTGAATTGCATCAGAGTTGAGAGTTGTTTGGCTTAGAGGAATTTCAGTGGAAATGTCAATAGTAGCCGAAACTGAAGGTTTCTAGGGTTAAGAAAGGTAGGAAATATTTATCTGGCGCGGTTAGATGGGTAATTTTTTTTTTGCAATTTCATGTTGAAAAAAGGTTAGGGTTATTTGTAAAATTTCCATTGATTAAAAGTTTTTTCTTCGAGAAGTGAAAAAAGGTAGAAATCTTAGTAAAGAAATGAGTTGCAATAGTGGAAAATTTAATTTTTTTCCTTCTGAAATGTTTTCTTTGCTCACTTGGGTATGTACATTCCTGAGAATGTCCAAGTAGTGTTACGAGATTTAGCAATTCTAGACGAAAGATGCGAAATCCCGAGCTAAAGATGAGGGAAGCTTTTATTTTATTATATTTTTTGTTGTAAACTTGTTTAGTGTTCAAGTTCACTGCTATTCTCTTTTCAGCACTTACTACTGTTCAAGTTTTATCTTCTTTCAATTTGATTTAAATCTGCTAAATCTGTGCGTAGGGCATGGGGACACGGTGTGTTGTGTATAGGTTACCTGTTCCCTTAATTTTCAATAAGAATGTGCTTTCTTGTTCTTTTAAGAATTAAAAGGGGTTAAGGAGAGGCTTGGAACTAACTTGAAATCAAAATTTTTTAGTATACAAATCAGCCCATGAAATTATGAGTAAAATGCTACAATTGATAGGGAAAATTTATACACAGATTTCAGATTAAATGAAATTCAATCGATGGGGAAAATCTTCAAAGGTTATGCTGAATTAATTTTTGAGAGATTAGTAGATACTGTTTGGCTGATGCTTTTCTGATATCAGCCAAGGAAATTTGCAATTTATTTACAACGAAATTGTGTGTAAATCCGAGAATCAGGCCTATATTATATAGATTTTAGTTGTAGTTAGTCACTGTTCACCTTTGGTGGCATGTTCCCAAAGCGTTGTCTCAAAATGGTGAAAAATCAGTGAAATTTGTTCTTATATTGTTATGGCAAACAGTATATCATGACGTGTCCTGATTTTCTGGTGTGAAACGCACTCCGTTCAATATTTGGTTCGTCTAAGCTATTCTTGTAGCTTATCGGCCAGGCCAGCTGGCATAGAAAGAAGTCGCAACACGTGTGCTTCATGTGATGTGCTGTTTTTTAACTGTTTTCCAGCCCTAGTTGTTCTTTTTAAGCATCATGTGCAGCGATTTGCTTACGATTATGTTGCTTTATTACATTTACTGAGGAAATCTAATCAAATGTTTTTATTTTTCTTCCAGGTCTTCAAGTGAAAGAAATTAAGTAAATTCTTCACAAAGTGGAAATATTTTTCATTTCCTCCTACAATGATGAATAGCTAAGACTAAGTGGTACATCTTTTGTTACACGTCGCCTTGTAATGTTGCTGTTAATGGGAGACATACACAATGATTGGGTTCTTCACGAGCCTAAGATTTCTTTTTGAAAAAAATTTTCATGCAATGTTAGATGTCGATAAGTGCATTTCATTGCGGCACAGATGTTGCCGTTGTGCGTATGTAGGTTGTAAGTGCTTGAGTTTCTTCAATGATTGGTCGAGATGAAGGCAGTGGTTGCTACTCCTGAGTCACTGGAATTATTCGTGTCAAGATGCTTACGTTGAGGTCAGATAATGCTGGTTCATGCGGGTGAAATACATTTTAGTCATGAGTACCTTCATTACCTGGATTTTTGAACTGAGCACAGCAATTACTTTTATTAGTTTTCCATCGCACGATGGAAATTTTCGGTGCTACAGATAATTTGGGAATGAGGTTTGTATGCAACGTGGTTGAACGATTTGTTCACCTAATTACTTTGCCAATGTGAAACTCGTGTAATTTCCACTGTGGAGTACTCGGAGCCTCAAGTGAACTCGATGGTGAAATAATTCTCATTTTTGCCACAACAGTTTTGATTCTGCAGGTCAATTATTTTTCAGATGCTGAGCTAGCGAATTTTTTCTCCCGTTTACATTAGCAACATACCCCCGTAGTAAAAGGCGCTTAATGAGAAGTTCAAACTGAGTTAGAAGCATTGAATTATTATTTGGAATTGGTTAGATGTGCTTTCGCTGAAAGTTTGGCATGTCCAGTCAGGATAATAGCTCGCCTTAGTAGGATTTACACGTCCGATTGAATTATGCTCATGTCGTTTGTTTAACGGATAAAAACATTTCAATACGGATGAAGTTCTCAGCAGGAAGAATTATACAATAGGAACCTTAATTTTGCTTCGGTAGAAGAATGTTGGTCGAGACAGGTCAAAGTTCGTAGATGACACATGAACGACTGCAAGCCAAAGGAAAATTTGAGTGGCATCAGTCCATCAATGGTAAATTCTTCGTTCACGTGCTACGTGTCGACCTCGTGTTGGAATATGACAGCTGTTCAGGAAATGGACATAAGTTAAGACTTACGTTGGGTCAAGTTTGTTGGGAGGATTCATTCATGACTTTGAAAAATAAATGTAAAGTGCAGAAATTGAATTTTGTGCAAACCGTACTATAATACGAACGTAGATAGACATCAGAATACACGGACAATTTAGGCTTCTGCAAGTCTATAGAACGGACGCTTGAAATAAATTTCAAGTTAAGTACTCGAAACATTTGCTGAGTAAGAAGTTGGTGATGAGTGCGATTAGTAAGCACACCTAGATTAGAAGGGAACTTGTAAACAATGGAGCGCTTACTTCAAGCACTGATCACTATATTGACAGAAATCAAAGTTGTAGCACCAATAAAATTATCACTCACACGCACTAAGGAATTGACAATGAACGTCATTTGCCGCTCGGCCACGAACTAATTGGGCAATAAATTTGCCTTATGTTAAGTGCCGAAGGTATTTTAACTCTATATCTTCCTCGCTCATAAATCCTTACAACAAATAGTTACACGAAAGGAAACAACCGAGTAGCCATATCCTTTCTAAACGTTCGCGATGCATGCAAAGTTTCAAGTCGATTAGGGCATTCAACTATGCAAAGTTGCTGTTAGTATTAGTTTTCCTCCAATAAAATTGTTGCAACACTACGCTGAGGGACACATTTTGATTATCTAAACTAGGTAAGTCATGGTGTTCTTGAGCTCTAATAATAGAGAATGTTCATTTCCCCGCAGGAGGGGTAGTGTAAGCCTTTGGTTTTGTTCTGTTTAGCTTTCTCATGCTATGGGGACTTCGGACACCGGAGGTGATGCTTTTAACTTACCTCAGATAAACATGGTTTTCCCAGAGTTTTCTTTTCTGCCCACTATTCTCGTTTTAATGCCTTTTGCTGTTTCGTCCTCTTTCTTTCAAATTTGATTTCTGACCACTGTGTGGAAACATGCCTTGTGCGTACTCGATTAAATTCTTCTATTAGCTCGCTTGAGATCTCAGATCTTGTGTTGTGGATGAGAAATTTTGAGATAATATTAATGGTTTTAATTAATATTATACTTCGTCATTTGATAAATGTTTCTACTCAACACGTTGACTGCGAAGGATAAACTATAGTCCAGTATTCAACTTAATATTTAAGTCACGAGTTGTAGCCAATTTTTTAAATAACAAACTTTATCTCCGTCCAACAAATGCCATTAATTTCAAAGATTGTTACACTTTTTCAAATAACCCATCGATAGGTCGTATCGCAAGCAACGTGTTAACGCTCAATGCAGTCGAAAAAATAAAGCTTATCGAATAAGTGTGATATTTTTGGCATCTTATCCCATCTTGTGGGAGATGTGGCTATTACATTCATAAAAGAAGAAAGATGCGATGTTCCAAACTCAAGGTTAGATAAGCCTTCCTTGTGTTGAACAGTTTTTGGTTGGTTTCTGATTATTTTGTTCACTAATTTAGGCATTTCAGTGCTTACCATTTTACTTTTATCGTGTTTCTTTGTGTTGAGTCTAGGGGCACACCTAGACATAAATTCATCATTCGCATACTTTCGAGCTAAACGGAACCCTGCTCTCTTGGAACACATTTGTTGTTGTTGTTAGAGAAGCTCAAACGAGTTCCCTCTAAAGTTATTGTTAAAAATTAAAAAAAAAGGTTCTAAGGAACACCTGGGCCCCGTGAGCTTGCCCTTCGAAGCTAACCGTTGTAGCAATCAATGATGTTATGGAAACACATGTCGGTGTTTGTTTTTAAAAATTTTAACTAAGAAAATAATAGCGAGAAATAGGGCTGTGATACGCAACATTTCACATTAAAAGCTTAGCTCTACAGTTAAAAATTAACGTTTCGACTCAGTAAGTCATTCTCAACAATGATTGCTCTGAAAAAAAAATTGAAAACATCGGAGCTACATGTAAAAATAAGTAAAAACTAAATAAAATCGCTAAACTATTTGCCAAAAACACGCGGATAGGAGTCATTTAAAAACGGCTTTCGTTGTAAAATATGAAGCGATTTCATAATGCGTAAATCAACGGAAAACAAACAAACATCGGCATCTACGGATGCTTTATTTCCAATTGAAGCGTTATACATATCACCTTTTACATTGGTTTTTCAAATGCCTTATAACTAACACCAGGACGCCATGACGCTTTCCCCCGGTCAAAGACCGGTACCCATTTCAGACACCTGGGTAGAGTGGGGTATTGTGCTTACAATTGTTTCTCCTATACCCAAGAGAGAAAATCGCCACCAGCACCGACACTCGAACCCGGGTTTTCCGCACGGAGTCAGGTCCTATACACACACGGCTATGGCGAGCACACGGAGAAAACGATTTGAGTAGAATTATAAAAATGTTCAATCATATGCGTATCACAGTCTCAGATGTGAACCAGATTACAAAGTGAAAAATGATTAGCAAATCAAGAGATGAAATGAAACGTACTCGTATTTTAAAGCTAAACCAATCGATATTTCGGAAGATAGGTTAATGAGCGTATCCCTAAAATGCCTTTACTTTTGTTGGCAGTTTAAACATTGTCAATGTTAAAAAATTGTGACTCATAATCATGTGACAGCTGTCCGGGTGTTCTACATGACTACAATTTATTTGAGTTTGCAGTGCTTAAATTGCAAATCTGGCGTTTATTAAGTAAAATTCATGATATGTATGAAGCTGAGCATTCATAACATTCTGATCTTTGTCAGTTTTCCCTAATCCTCCTATATTATAACACTGCTGATTCTTGAGACTTATTACCCATGTGGTAAAAGTGCTCAATGGTGGTATGAAATGTTTCCTAATTTAGTATTTAATTTAATAAACACGACTTGCCATTCTCTGTAGATTTGAACTTGTGATTACTATTATGACTGCTTATTAAATTTTTTCGCTGAAATCTCAGTAAAATCAAATTCATAGTCAAACAACCAGTGCGTCCATTGTGGTCTTTTGTAGTAAATGAAACTGTAATCCATACTGTACAAAACATTGTGTTATCAAGAGGTCATCCGCCGAATCATTAGATTCCGCTTCTTGTTAAATCAAGAAGTCATTCCGGATCAAGTTGCGTGAGATTAGTGAAAAAACGAATGGAACTTTGTGTGAGAATCATTTTATTTTACGTTTCAAAGAATACCATTACGATATTGCTTATTGTTTGTGAAGCTTGTGTGTATATTATTACCTTTTAATGATATAATTTCTAAATTTTAATAATTTTGTTTACTTGTTTTCCTGTGATGCGTGAGTCGCTCATGAATGTGCTTAATCATCAAGATTGCCATTACTGAAGTGAAACTTGGCTGTCTTTGAAGTGGTGTCCTACCTTGTATCACTGGTTTATTAACGAGAAAACGTGGGAAATTAAGGGATAAGCAAATTGGCACTTTAAAATCTGAAAATTGAGTGTTTTTTTTTGTTGTTGAACAAAAGACTAAAAATATTAGGCCTGTAAATGATCGCTTAGATAGCACAATTTTTCATCTTGAATATTTTGCTTGCAAGGATTTCACATGATTGTTGCTAAAAAAGGAATTTAATTGTTTGTATCTTATGTAATATACTACTGTGATAATTTTGCTCTTAGTCAATGCTTTTATACTTCTTAATTTGCAGATGTATTAATTGGTATTTCAAACAAATTTATGTTGTAAAGATCATTGCTCACCTGTTCAATTTGAATAAAATCAAGAGAAAGTTGAAAATTTGTAAAGCTTGCTTATTAGAATTGAGGAACTGATGCTCTAAGTGGGATACCTGATTTGTAGTTAGGCTTTTTAAAATTTTCATCTCTTTGGTCTGCAAATTGTATTCAAGGTTTTATGCTGCCTTTGCTATATCTTTGTATTTTATTCTTTTATCCTAAATTACTTATTGATGTGTAGGTTATAATGTGAAGAATACACCTGGTGCTTTGTTTTCTCATTTTTCACTGTCAATTTTGAAAGATCTTGTTTCTTCATTAAATGTGAAGGAGAGGACAATGATTGATTTTCCATTTTTTGCTGCCTAAACATAGTTAATAAGATTGAAATAAACAATATTTCTTCTATGCACTTTTAGGAGCAAATGAGTATTTAACCCCTTCCCCTTCAGAAACTTGTAGACTCGTCTTCACAAAATGTTCTTTTTTCAGTCGTCAATGAGTATACTTGTCTGAAACTTTACCTTCAAGAACCAGCTACAAACGTATATATCTGTTAATTTTAAGCCTTTGTAAGCCATTCTATATGTGAAACAAGTATTCTTGTCAAATTGTACGCCTGGTAGATGCAATAGGGTAGATCTGTGCGATTTCAAGGACATTGTTGCTAGACTTGCACCAACAGTCATTGTCGTTGGGTGGGTGTTGTTTGCATCCACATTTGCATTCATTTTTTTTGTAGCATTTTGAAGTGTTACATCCCAAATGTCTGGTTCAACGGAAGATAGTGAAAATGAACTTGCCCTCAGAAGCTTGAATACTTCTAACTCTGCCAGTTTATCAGACAATGTCTATTTCTCAACAAGTGAGGAGGAGGGGGTTGAGTTGTTTTTGCCTACAAAGGTATTTTCAAAATAAAAAGTCAACCTCAAAAATGTGAAGAAAAATAATTACTAACTGTTTTCATATCCAGCAATAAAAATACTATGTGGAACCAAAATGAAAAAATTAGTCTGGAAAAGGAACGTTTTTAACAAAAAATTGTTGGGGAAGGGGTTAATGAGGTAAATTAGTTACCGCAACTCTAGTGTTTGAAGCGGGAAGTAATTTATTGAGCGCAGCAGATGGCAACACTACAATGGACTCTCCCTTCCAACGCGCTTGAATGATTGAGCGCATTCCCACCATCTAAAACAAAAGTTAACATACTGCTATCACTTGTTATTTTTGGGTGATTATTTTTATTGTGTTATTAAGGAAAAGATCCTAGAAGTGGGTTCAGGCTCCGCGGGGTTGGCAAATAATAAATTACAAAGTACCTGTAGCAAACTATCTTATACCTTATAATAATGCAATGTGCTGCTAGGCTAGACTAGGTAAAGCACGGAATGCTTGGAATGTCAACCGTAAAGCCGGTGCCGCGTATGCGTGGAAACTAGCCTGTCACAACACGAGAGGGGCCTGGTCGGCCTCGCGTCACGATAGAGGGATTTAAACCTCGATAGCCAAAGAAGGAAAGGCAAAAAAGTAGGAAAATACACAGGAAGAGGATGGACAAAAAAGGAGGAAAATAGGAATAGTCTGTACTAGCATGTTGCATCACGAGTTTACCTCAGTTTTATCAGCATGGATAATAACGACATAAATTGAAAGATTTTAATTAGATTTATTTAACATTAAACAGGTGAGTTGAAATATGGTGATTGTCAACAAGCACATTCTGACACAAAATGACACACAAAATGAGAGACGTGCGCTTTGCATTGTAATGATCGCCAGCAAACGATTGCATGATTTAGCGTTACCCAAAATTTTTATGGACACTATCAAAAGAAGATTTACTCACAATGAACCAGGATTCTAAAATAATTAATAGCTGGGCAAGCGAATGCACGAAATAAATGGGGAAAATGCAAAAACAATAAAACCCTTGACTCACACAAGGTATCAAAATATGGAACACTTTGCGCTACGCACACGTGAAACTTTCAACATCACAATTAAAAAAACAAAATCAATTTGAATAGCGCGCCATTTCAGAACACTTTTCCAGTGTTGAAATATTTTATATCTTATAATAATGCAGTGTGTTGCTAGGCTAGACTAGGTAAAGCACGGAAAGCTTGAAATGTCAACTGTTAAGCCGGTGCCAACGTGGGAACGAGCCTGGAAGGATACGAGGGTTGGCCTAAGCAATAGCCGCATCACCGGAGCCAATGAGTGCTCTAGAGGAAATCACGCGAAGGGGTGTGTCTGAGCACACACCAATTAGATTTTGAGACGTCAGGACAAGCAAGAATTACGCCAATCAGATTTAAAATTCTGTCTGTGTAACCATGAACATTCGAGAACTTATGAGAAGGAACCAAGTGGAACACATAAAAGCAGGACACAAGAAGAATCGAGAGGATTTTTCTCTCGGTCACGTAAAAGGAGAGGCGCATAGATTTTGAGTGCAAGGCTGGGGTAACGGCAAGATTGACGGTACACCCTGGCAAAACAACAATACAAGATAAACCCCTTCAAGAGCGTCAAGATACACAAAACCCCTCTGTACAAGTGGACGCTGATGATATCTACGAGAGGTTGATTCTACGAGCAACAAGAGAGGCAACATGCAGTCACCTGCGCAATTCAGCATCAAGACAAACACAACAGCACAATTGCAGAAGAACGAGGTTGATATCTCTGACACCAACGAAGCGCAATTGCCAACAAGTCATTCAACATCGGAAGATAGCCAGGCGTCTGTCATCAACGCTGGGAATATGAAGAGGCCTCACCATGTTGCGGCGGTGCACTGGGTGCGCAGCTGAGCACTATCAACAGCACAATGGAGCCGGCAGTGAATCAACAGCAGCAACAAATTGCAGAGGAATTTGAGTGTTTTGTAGTGTTGAGAAGTTGAAACAGTAATCATAAGTGCAAGTTTAGGTACAAAATAGCACACTGGAAAGTGTTGGGAAATGGCGCGCTATTCAGAGTGATTTTGTTTTTTTAATTGTGATGTTGAAAGTTTCGCGTTGTGCGAAGCGCAAAGTGTTCCACATTTCGATACCTTGTGTGAGTCAAGGGTTTTATTGTTTTTGCATTATCCCCATTTATTTTGTGTGGACGCTAGCCCAGCTATTAATTATTTTCTAATTCTGGTTCATTGTGAGTAAATATTCTTTTGATAGTGGCCATAAAAATTTTGGGTAACGTTAAATCGTGCCATCGTTTACTGGCGATCATTACGATGCGAAGCACACGTCTCTCATTTTGTGTCATTTTGTGTCTGAATGTGCTCGTTGACAATCACCATATTTTAACTCGCGTGTTTAATGCTAAATAAATCTAATTAAAATCTTTCAATTTTTGTCGTTATTATTCATGCTGATAAAAGTAAGGTAAACTCGTGGTGCAACATGCTAATACACACTATTCCTATTTTCCTCCTTTTTTGTCCATCCTCTTCCTGTGTATTTTCCTACTTTTTTTCCTTTCCTTCTTCGACTATTGAGGTTTAAATCCCTCTATCGTAACGTGAGGCCGACCAGGCCCCTCTCGTGTCGTGACACACCCAAACGTACTCTTAACAACTCAATCGTACAACAACTAAACCTGCCGCTCTAACTTGTAGAATACTCATTTGCTGCCAAAAGTTTGAAGAAGAAAAGTAGCTTATTTTGATGTTATTACTGTGATTCAAGCAACAAAAATTCAAAAATGAATTGGTAGCTGTTTATTCGAGCGCAATCGTCATCAAAGGCAAAAATTAACTTACCGCTAACCCTTGTTAAATACTCATTTCCCTCAAAAAGTGCATAGAAGAAAAGTTGTTTATTTAGATCTAATTAACTATCTTTAGGCAGCAAAAATTGAAAAACTGATTATTGTCCTCTCCTTCACCAATACCTTTTTTTTTTTTTTTTTTTTTTTTTTTTTTTTTTTTTTTTTTTTTAAATAGAGTCCTGGCTATACCTTGAAATTTGCAAACTTTAATTGTAATGATGAATTTAAAAATGGAGATGAATTGGTTTGTTATACCAATGGTTAATCAGTTTTTGTGATTTGATTTCTTATGAAGGTTTTATTTCTTGCAAATGATTAGTTATGCATTTTTGAAAACAATAAGATATAAAATTTGGTAATCTCTGGGCAGTGGGCATTTGTGTACTGCTTAGCTATGCTACCAAAATCTTCCCAAATATTTATGGTAAATGTTGAGGAGAAGCTACTAATTAATTTTCAAAATTTTGTTGGTTGAATCATGGTATTTATATTCAATTAAACAAGTTTTCTTCCTTTTTTTTTTTGGGGAAATGAGTATTTGAGTTATTGCGGAATGTTAATTTTTGACTTTGATGGCCATAATACAAGCCAAAAAATTCTAAAATTGATTAGTAGCTTCTCCTTAACATTTACCGGCGCAGGTTTGTTCAATTGTTAAAATTAAATTGTTTGGGTAACGTAACTTAACGTAACTTGGCACAAACTAATGATCATTCAAGTATGTTGGAAGGGAGAGTCTATTGTAGTCTCCCCCTCAAATCAATTTCTTCCCATTTCAAAAACTAGAAATGCGGTAAGTTACCTATCACTATAACTCATTAAATACTCATTTCCCCAAAAAAGTGCACAGAAGAAAAGTTGTTTATTTTGATATAATTACCATGATTTAACCAACAAAATTTAGAAAATTGAAAAGTAGCTTCTCCTTAACATTAACCATGTATATTTGTGATATTTTGCATCACTTTATTTGAAATGCACATATGCTAATCTTCCTAAATAATTTTATTTTAAACAATTTGTTGAATTTGAATAAAATTTTTGTTTTTTTTCCAAATTTTTGTATGTGTGTAGAGTTTCTTTTCCAATGAAGGTTTGAAGTTAACCATTTATCAAACCTGATAAAATACATAGACTATCAACTTTATATATAGAAATTTTGAAAATAAAATTAGGAAATTTTAATGTTTCAAATGAATGCTAACTTTTTATTTTAACATGTCATATGTTTCTATAAAATTTTTTACCTCCAGCTTGTTATTTTCTGTCATACTGCAAGCATGTTGAACAAATAATAGTTTATTTGTCAACTTTTATGTATCTTCAGTGGCTATTTCACATATTTTGTATTAGATAAGAGTTGTTTACTCCAAGTGTCAATATGTGGAGTTTTGAAGGAGAACACAGAAGGCGACCTAATGTCAGCCTTAGTGGAGCCAGTCGCTTGATGGACAAAGCAGCTTTCCTTGAGAAGCTCAGGAAAGAAAGAGAATCAAGAGAGGTAAGATGCCATTTCATTTCATTCTGTTTGTAATTTATAGTTATTTAACTCAGTTTCACCTCTTCAAAGTGGCAGAGTCAATACAGTTACACTCACACTATTTTGAAACTTTAAATTATAAATTTTTCAGTTGTATACTGAATAAGTATGAATTTTTGTTACTAGGTAAAATATGCTTATAGCCCAAAGCCTTACATTCTATCAAAATTAATTTTTATGGAAGTATTTTGCATAATATAGTTATTTGTGATAAATGTTTCCTTTTTAAATTGGAAGAATTTATAGTGTTGTGATAATTTGTACTCAACCCAATTTTATTATTGCAGCATAGTGTTGAATTTTGGCTTTGTGTTAGTGCAGGTACAGTTTGGTTTATGATAACCGAGCAAGCAAACAGAAGTTATTTAAGATATATATGAACAAAGTAGCATAAGATTGAAAATTCTATAAAAAATTGATGCTTGAAGAGTGTAAGCTAATTTTTAATTGGCTAAGTTTAAACTTCATTGAAATGTTTTATATATTCTACACACAATATAGTTGTAGTAGTCAGAGTAATTGCACATTTTATCCTAAAAAGTATTTTTTCTCACAAAATGTAGCAAACTAAAATTTGTTATGTTTTAAATTCAATGTAATGAAAGAATTATAATGCAAGTAAATTGAAGGAAGCTTCTTTATTATTAAAAAAGTCCTGATGTAAATGACACATAAGTTATGGCCTCTTCATTTAAAGAAGTTAGATCCATGATAAGCAAACAATGCTGTGGCAGACTGCAGACCATTCACAATGTTGACACTATTTTAACTAGTTTCAAGTCTACCCAGTCTTCTACGTAAAATAGGAATCATTAAATTTTGTTATGAATATCTCAAAGTATTATTATGACATATTCTGTAGAAATTTTTGAAAAATCATGAAACACTTCATAAAACTTGCGAGTTAATGGCTGAACTTGATCTACATTATCTGTGCTGATTAATTTCATAATATAGTGACATGTCGGAGCCACCTTTATCATCATATTCAAATGCTTGGGATTTCTTCCTCTAAGAATATCTGAAGGAAAGAGTTTGCATCAACAAACCTGACATTTTACAGAAATTAAAATTTGAAATGTCAACTGTCACTTGTGAGATCTTATATTGAATTATGAACTGTACCATTAAATGCACACAATCTTATTTGAACAATAATGGTGGTCATCTAAACAATGTGTTCTATAATTATCAAATATGTAAATAAAATTTTAAGGGAACCATATCAAAAAATCGGAAACTTTTTTTCTATGGGACGTACGTCTATGAAAATTTGCACACTACTAGATCTCCACATTTCTAACAACTTATCTTCTATAAAATTTTTTCATTGAAGGCATAGAAAATGAATTATTCCTTATAATAAAAAAACATGTAAATATATATGTTGAGTTTTTACTCCGAAGTTTACAAAGCTAGAGCAATGAGGTTTGTTGCATTTGAAAGTGAAGTGTGTTCTCTAAAAAAGCGTCAAATGGCATTTTTCGATTTCTTTCATTCCGAATTTATATGAATTTTTTGAAAGAGTCAGGGTAAAAGTCATAATTTTAGGGTAAAAAAGTCTACGGAAAACGTTACATGAAGTTTTTGAAAAATCTGGTTTGGCGGATTTTTAGAGCACACATTTCACTTTCAAATGCAACAAACCGCATTGCTCTAGCTTTGTAAACTTCGGAGTAAAA
>JACJUY010001862.1:17493-37849 GCA_014220935.1 Platorchestia sp. MABIK | reverse complement strand
TTTTCTATGATTTCCCATTTTCTTTCAAAGAAAATCACATTTTTTCGTAGAGGGTAAATGATTTTGAATTGCATTTCCTATCAATGTACCAAATTTCATTGCTCTAGGTTCAATAATAAAAGAAAGGTTTGGAAGGGGGACGCTTACGCTGAGGAATATGAATGATGAAATATAAAAATTGAACAAAAAAAATTTTTTTGAAATTTTAGGAAATTTTTTTTTTTTTAATGTCCACGTTATTCTGTATCCAATGATATCAAAATCATTACTGTAGCTCAAAAACTGTCAGAGAATAAGCATTTAGAAAACCCCCCCAAAAAATGTCGTTTTCTATGATTTCCAATTTTCTTTCAAAGAAAATAGCTTTTTTTCATAGAGGGTAAATGATTTCAAATTGCATTTCCTATCAGTGTACCAAATTTCATTGCTCTAGGTTCAAAAATGAAAGAAAAGGTCCCTAAGGGGGATCCTCTACCCCTCTCGGGGGGCGCTAGCTCTGGGATACGTTTCTGATATTTCTACAGACATTCGGGGACATATCTCAAACTCTTTTAAAATAAAGAAAAACAGAATCGTGAGAATCTCATTTTGAGCCCAATATGGTTTCCTTAAACCCCCACTTGTGGGGCTTTGAGGGAACATACTGCTTCATAGAGTTAATGCCCTTGAATGGTACCATTTGGTCGTCTACACACAGTTTTTGTATCATTGGAATTTTTCTGAACTCTTTCTGAATGTGATCAATGAGAGGGCGCATCTTGAAGAGTTTGGCTTTTGTCTTCGTTGGCCTTCGTATTATCAGCTAAATGCAGAGAACTTTTGATTTCCTCATTTCGGTCTCGGGTCATAACATCTGATATTTGTTCTCTAAATCGGCCAATACTTGTGCTCCAATGCAACCTTGTGTAAGGCAATTATGAAATTGAAAAATAAAGAGACAATCCTAGCCATTGCTCTAGTTCAGCACGAGTCAATTTCAAAGGTTTGTTTATATTTTTCTGCGTGGCGTACAAATTGCTTTGCTCTACCATAAGGTCTAAAATATCTTCATTGATGAATGTTTTGAAATAGTCTAGAGGGTGCAAGATGGTCCCATCAAATTCAATTTCATCTTCAAATGTTGGGATCTTTGTAGGATCAGCGCTAGTGGTAGTAACCCAAATTGGAACATTTGTTCTGTTCCTTAGTTTTGAATGGGATTTTATTTCTGGTGGGATAGAAACCGATTCTGGTTCATTTACTTCTAGTAAAATAGTTTGCGGGCCTTCAAAATCTGATGATTCATTTATTTCATCAGAAATTTCAAACTGTGCTTCAAAAACAAAGTCAGGGTCTGCTACTGAATCGTCAGACCCAATAGACATGCAGTCGTCTTCGCTTTCACCACTGCCTCGTGCAATACTCTCGGCATCGATAACAAGATAGCGTCTGGGAGCAATAGTTGGTCCATTCCCGTAGAAAAATTTTGCTGGGAACTCTGAAATGATTGAAGCAGGGAAATTATTACCCTAACTCGGTATGGAGGGAATTTCGAAAAATTCTGGCAAAATATTTCTTCGGAAGATATCTTCATTCCTAGTAGGACGATTACGTCTGTAGTAAAACAGTTGCACAGCACTCCGTATAGGACGAAAACGTCTCGTCATGAATTAGGTATATTTCTATGTTCATATAAATAGTAACAAAATAAATCTTTTTCTAAACTGAAGAATGAATGTTAATTTTGTCATGAAATTTTTTGATACCCTGTCTCTTACCTGTTTGATCAGCCATGACTCTACGAAAACGACCGATTTGGAGCGGGCATGCGTCGTACCTTTCCACTCAATGTCTAAGACTGCACTGAGCAGATGATTCAGCTTTGGCGGGTTCTGATACTTCGAATTTGCAGACCAACTACGGACGCTTGCGTCCTAACAGGCTTAAAGCATATGCTAAGAATTTTTCAACATATGACCTATAATAGAAGTGCAGACGAATTCGTCTGCTTCGTCCGTAAAGGGTTTAGGCGGGCGCACACTGACCAATAGGGAGTAAATACTTCCTCCCACCGTCAGCCCCAGCCCGTGGCAGTCCCCGTGTATGCCCGGGATAACGAGGGACTTTATAACCCGTAACTGCCGGGGCCAGGTTTATATTTACATGGGAAACCTCACCCATGGTCCCCCTTTTGTCAGGCTGCTCCAATTGAGCCAGCCTACCATGGTTGAACCTACCAGAACCGGGGCCCCGGCAGTATAGCCTCGAACTTTCGCGGCAGCACGCAAGCCCTCCCACCACGACAAGGGAAGGACATGGGGAGGGTATATTTTATTGTTATTACTCGTCCCGAATGAAAGTAAAATTCTGAAGTAATTATTAATTTTGCTTGTAATTGCATGATAACCTTCATTAATTAAGGAACACCAATATTTCTGACAACACCCTGCACACACAAACAGTGAGATTGAAAGAAGTGCATGAAACAAGATATAAGTGGAAGGGGAATGTGTGTTAAAAAAAATGACGGTAGTGAAAAATAGATCGTCTGCAACAAAACAGAAAAAAATTGTATTTCAACAAAAAAGCTCACTTGACCCTCAGCTTGGGACCCCACATCTTCCCCCAGATGCGTTAATTCGTTCCGTCTCTATGAAAAAATAAAGGCTGAAGAGAATTATCTCCAGACTCAAAGTTTATGGCTTACCAACGTAGTTGAAGTCTATCTAGTTATAGATGCCTGTGGTATTTGCTTCTCCTCCTCGTCCAGTTCTTTCAACTTTTCGACAGCATTTCGAGTCAGTCTACTTCCCAGGCTTTTTTCATTCTTTACTGGCATCTGTTCGAAAATACCCTAAGAGACTGAGCTTGCTGGTCTTTGTCATTGAGACTTGAACTCAATGGCTGGCTGACAAAGTCATTTCATCTAAACCAAATATAATTTAATTCGATCCTTCCAACAATCTTCCGTATTTTGCATTCGTCTAGTGAAGATGCTCATTTGATCATTTTACACGAACGCATCGAATCTCATCAAAGATTTAAGGTTTCTTCTAGAGTGTCCTTCTCAGTCCAGCATGAAGAAAAATTTTCTGAGAGTATACATATATTAGTTTGGACCTACCAGGTCATCAATTTCATGTTTCATTTCCGCTGATATAAGCTTTCAATTAAATCGAGACAAGAGCCTTCTATTTCTATCAATCAAAGGATCACTGAAGAGCCTTGTGAGGCAAATCCCTGCTTTGGATGTGCATAAGATATTTCAGCCTTTTTCTCTCAAGTGACGGCTTTCTGCTTTAGTGGATAAGCATTATTTGCTGTCATAGGTTTCCCTAAAACCCGAAAGGCGCGCTCCATATGTAAGCAGAAATATAAAACATGAAAAAATAAGCGCGATCAAATGCGTCAGAAAACGACGATTTGAATGTGCCATTTTGACGGATCTGAAATACGTACGAATGACACAGAAACTATTTTAAAAGTTCAGATATAGCATCGCATTCTTCCTCTCTTTTTATCCTAAAGTCTCCAGGGTCAGATAAAAATGCAACGTTGATCTGCAACATAAATGACGAGCTCAAGGAAAAATGTAAAGAAACTAACATAACTAAGTACATTAATATCATAAAAGAAAGCACACAGACAAATTATGGTGAAAATAAAAATTGAAAGTTTAGCACACACCTCTCAGCTCTGAAATGTAACTCAACATTTGAATATTGAACACTCCGCGCATACGGCGGATGATCAGAAACAATAACCATCTCTCATAAACATTTAAAAGAAAACATTTCTTTTCACAGTGGCGAACCCAATAAAAAATAGTCATTTTAATAAAATCTATCAATTGACACTGGCAAATTCGGCCCACGTTACGTTCTTAACTTCTTCCTTTGGTATTTTGTGGTTGAAAAAAATTATTGCAATACAAGGTAACCAAAAAAGTTCATTCTGTTTTTAAAGGAAAAAAGAAAACGATTCACAGTATGTGTAACTTATATTTAGTCTTCGAAGTAATCACCATCGGCATCCAGCACCTTCTGCTAAAGTGTCTCCAGCTGTTCAATCTCCTTGCGCTAAAACTCGGGGGTTTTGGACACAAAGAATTCCGCGAGGATTTGGCGCAAGTCTGCTTCATTGGTGGAGGATTTCCCACGAAGTTGATTATCCAGGGAGTGGAACAGGTGGTAATCGGATGGCGCAAATTCAGGTGAATAAGGTGGTTGGCACGAAGTCTCCCCCCTAAGTTGCTTTAGGGTATCCCTGACCACTCGTACGACATCCGGTCTGGCGTTGTCATAGAGGAAAAGCACACCTTTGCGATTCACCAGTGCTGGCTCCTTCTGGCGTAATGCCTTTTGCACGCGTTTCAATTGCTATGAGTATAGGTCTCCAGTCACCGTTTGGACAGCTCATAATGAACCTCTTGATGACCTGTCCATCAGACACATAGCATAATCTTACGTAGGTGCATAGGCGGTCTTGAGGTGTGAGGGACAGCATCCTCAGAGACAATCAATGTCTGGAACGCTTGGGAGTTTGGTACAAATCCCACTTTTCATCACTTACTCACGATTGAATAAGGATACGGTACGGTGGCGAGAAAGCAGAGAAACGCAGGCTGTCACTCGTTGTCTCTTGTGGACCTCCAAACAGCGTGTGCGGAACCCATTCGCTCAAATTGAACGTCTTACCTAGGTGATGCAGGCGAAGTCTAACTGTTTCACCGGAAACGTCGACCTGTCTTGCAAGTTCACCACACGTTAGACTACTGTCCTGTTCAATGGCCGCATTCAGGACTCCGTCATTCAAGACCTGTGGTCGTCCACTGCAAGGATCATCACGGAGGAACAAATCTCTCGACTTGAATTTTTGAAACCAACGCCTTGCAGTTCGTTTATTCACAGCACTATCCCCAAACGCTTGACATATGCGGCGGCTTGATGCAGCTGCTGATAAGCCCACTTTGAAGTCGTAAAGCAAACAGCCCCGAACGAGATCTGTTGACACTCACATTCTTCTCCACTGCTGTCAGGTTTATAACTGATGGCCAAGCAAGGTGCGTCTGTTTTTATAACGTCTGATGTTCCTACTTTAGGCTGTCCGAATCTGAAAACAATTATTGCTACACGCATTGCGCACATATTTCAACTTCATTCAATGGCTGGTCAAGAAAAGAATAGAACATTGTTTGTTTCCTTGTACGTACATTCACTACCGGTATCCATCTTTGTTTAATTAATTGTAAGTGATGATCTAGCTCAATAATTCTCCTACAAGATATCAAATCGTAGACTAAGTTCCCCACAAAGAGGGTAGGAATCAAGTTCAATAATTTAGGCACATGTTTAGTGGGTAAGGTGCAAACCCCTATAATAATGCAACAAAGAAGTGAACTTGGTTAGAAATTTAATAATAGAATGTGTGATGTAGAAGCACGTAGACGATAGAATGAAATGGGTTGAAAGGCAAGCTGAGTAACATCATGTGAGGAACCGACAATTACATTATTCATATTGCACCATTAGTCGCAAATATGGGTCTTATGAGGAACAGTTTCTAGCAGCATATTGTAGACAAGCTCATTTTTGCATTTCGTTCTGACATGACTCCGTTGTTTCTCCATAGGTGACCATGAGAAAAACAGTGGGTTTCGGGCGCAATCACCGAAATATTGAAGAATCTCAGAGCAATAATATAAAATTCTTTCTCAGTTGAGTTTGTTTCTTGTTACGGTTAACGATTAAGGAAGAACTACTAACGTGAAATATGTGTTCAAGTTTAGATCTACGATGAAGGCAACTGTCATGTTCACATCCGGTGTTGCAACGCATGTCAAGTAAAGTTTCATATCCATCAGGGGATTTTGATCTCGATGCACCTAAATGAAAAAAGTCACAAGACTTTTCCTAGTGTACAACATAAAATTTACGATAGCATTTAATAATCTTACACACTAAGCTGAACATATGCAAGACACAAAAGAACGCACCTGAGGAGCGCGGCGGAGATGGCGACAGAACGCTCCCTGGCAAGTCTGGGGGCAATGGCAGCCAGCAGCTTGCAGCAAAAGTGAGGCGAGCACACGCACTTGTGCTGCTGTACTACGCACAATAGTGCGTCACACCTGCACAGCATTGCTTCACAATTTATCAAATGACACAAAACGATAGATAGCATACTTTCACAGGAGTAAATATGCTTGTACAATGCCACTCCGTTAAAGGGATCTGTAATCACTTCAAAAGAAGCACAAATAAGATTAGTTTAGCCAAAATTTTAAACCAGGTTCAATGAAGATTTCATGGTAGTAGTAAAAATACGTAATAGACATTTGATACTGAAGTGTTTTTGATCACATATTACTTCGGAATTTTTATAAACTATTCAAAGTTTTGTTGGCAACCTACATAGAAAATCAATAAAGTTAAAAAGGTGTGTCAATTTAACTCCAATTAAAAAACAGATGGTACTATGATTAACCTCTCTAGGCCAGGGATGCCTCTAATAAGCACTCAGTGTCGATGCGAGATCGAAGAGGGTAAATGATGGTGAATGACCAAAAACTTTTCTCATTAGCGTGATTCGGGGTCGAAAACATTATATACATTACATTATTACATACAACAAATACTTTGTATTGGATACCTAATATAATTAACCTCAACGTGAAATAGCACAATGAGTAAAATTAACACTATATACGATATACCTAAGGGGTTGCGTATAGTAGATATTTTCATACAAATCTGATTTTATTTTGAAAAAAGGAAAACAGTTTTTTATTCGATAATTGAAATACACAAAAGAGTAAATAAAAAATGCTTCATAATAACCATTTCTGTCACACAGGATACTTAAAATACTTAGAAATTCTGAAATACGGATAAGGAGAAGCACTGTGCAAAAACCTTAAGATATAACTGAACACCGACTAAATAAGTTCAAAATCAGCCAACAGCCTTTAGTGCAAAATGCAAGTCTCTCCTTGTGTCAAAAGCGATTAAAATATGAGCAGCTGATAACTGCAAATGAAGGGTTTGTCAAGAAAGGCGCTATGAAAAGCGACTTGACAAATACATGAATTACACTTACCCTGAACAATGTTTTCAATTGGCAATAGAACTTTTCTTAAAAGGTATTGAAAAGAGTATTTAAGGGAAGGTATTCAGCCTAAATGTATCACGTTCGAAAGAGTGTAAGGTTCTTCTAATATTTCACTACTGTGTACGGAGGTTGGAAGCTGAGAGCAGCAGAATGATGGAAATTAAAGAACGAAAAAACAGCAAGGAGGAAAATGTCGTGTAGAATACAGTGCAGAGTTTATCAGTGGCTTTAATGAGACTCAAATGAACAAGCCTTGTCAGGTTACAGAAGGGAAAACTTGAGAAGAGCGATGACGATGCAACATAGGTAACCTTAGGTCCGGATAAACTGAGAGGAGCGCTAGTTAGGAAAAATATTTCCACTGTTGATACAGGAGAGACAACTAAAAACCAAAGGGCACAGAGGCTTGAGTGTCTTTGGGGCCGCTGCGCCGCTTTCCACATCGCGCACTTAGGATGCTAGAAAGCTGATGCCACAAAGATGTCAGACCAAACAACAGCAGCCAAGTGCTGTGCCCCTTCCATTCAAAACAAGATTTGGATTGGAAACATAAAAATTTATAGGATAACAGAAACTGCAGGTGCATGAACGCTATGAATCGACAGTAACGAGTGCTGGCAAGATGTGGAGATTCACTTTTTCTAATCAACCCAGAAATGACATCCAAATCAACCAACCACAATCGGCACTCACGTACGGAAACGTCAACTCTAAAGAAAAAAAATGTTTTTTATGCTTCCAATTTCTTACGCTGTCGTAAAAAAAGTTCAATTCAGTTTTTGACTTCAATAAGAAAATCGAAGTCAAAAAAGTGAGACGGACGACTGAAGATGTCAAGAAGGGATTCAGTTAAGGTAGCCACGTCGAATGATGTTAGTACGAGCAGAGTCTGAGGCACGAATTGGTAGTGTGGAGCTCAAGGATGCTCACATTAGCGTGAGACATGAGTACATAGTTGCTGAGCAGCTGGAGCGAGTGCACCCACCACAGCAGCTGGTGGCCTTGCTCCCACAGCGCGGTCAGGAGCGAGGAGGCGTCCAAAGGTGCGGTCGTCGTCCGCCTCCTCTTCGTCGGCGGCTCCACAGCCCCAACAGCTGCTGGAGGCCTCAGCACCTGCACACACAAAAGTTAACCTACTTTTTGTCACGAAATCTACCTCTAGGCTCTCTATTACAAAATAGCCTAACAAACAGCAGGGGGGAAGTACTTATCTTCAACTCGAAGCATAAAATGTAGACGCACTTCCGAGAGGGAAATGATAAAAATTCATGCCCTACAGTAATTGCGAGCGTCAAGTAGTAGAGCACCCAACAAAAAATAAAGGCCTAGGTGCAATGGTAACCAGCAGGGACCACTCGCCTCAACAGGAAACGACTCGATATCTGCAAGCGATACCAGTAACCCTCGTAGAAATTTTCCTTCTTGCTCATTTTATGAGTGAATTTCAATCTTACATTTGATCTTCAGGAGTGAAAAGTTGAGACTTCTAATTGCTTATATTAAACAATACAGCTGGAACAAACACACAAGTCAGAATTAAAACTCATTTTGGATGCATACCACCAAAATGAAGTCAGCATAATGCGGATGACTGCCGATTTAAAGTCAAACATTTTCAAAATCTAAAACGACTCCAACTCTAATACTATCATTTGCACTATAATAATGAATTATTTTAGTAAAACCACAACTACAATAAATTTTTAATAAAGATTCAAAGTACTACAAGGTCACAAGCAGAATTTTCTTGCACCAGCCTAATAATAAAAATTAAAAATGGAGTAATACAAGATTAGATTAGATTAGATTAGATTATTAGTTAGTTTAAGCCTCCCTCACCGCTACAAAAAAGAGCGTATCGAAAAGAGGAAGGAGGAAGGCACCATTTAGTATAGAGAGAAGAGAATAAGGAATCAATGCAGAAGAGACATAGAAACAGTAAGTTGTGTAAGAAGTTTATGAAACAAGATAAAACTAAACGAAAGTCCGAGGTGCTGAAAAATAGGACAGTAGTGAACCGAAAAAAGGTGGTCCTTAACATAACAAAAAAAAAGCATTTTATTACAACAAAAAGATGGCCTACTTAACTCTCAACTCTGGTCCTCAAATTTTCCCTTAGGGAGCACTAATTTACATAGAAACAATAGTTGTATCCCCCTGAGGGGAGGCTAATGCAAGAATTTCGATGTGACATGTGAAACAGGATGAAACCGCAAACATGAAGTAATTTCTACCAGAGGTTGGTAGAAAGGTAATCAAAGTCATTCTGAAAATATTTCTGAAGTTGATGAGGTTATTCTGAGAGTACATACTACACAGTCAAAAAGAACAAAAAAAATGAGTGAAAGACGAAACTAAACGGAATCACGGCCCGCTCCAGTAACATGAGATGCTGAGAGCACTGTAACTCGGAACAGGCACCAAAATAAGCATAATCCTCTTGCAATATGTTACTCGCCCTACACGTCACTCGCAAAGAGCTATTCTCAGAAATTTGGAGGTGTGTATTTCGGTGCAACTAATTAGGAGAAGCTAACAGCCAAATGTCTGTAGGTATGACCAAGAGGACTATAGAAAAATAGAATGTACAATAACTTTTTTCAGTGAAATTACACTATTTGGCTGAAATTGGTTTAAGCCTCACTAACAACAACAAAGGTGTTCCTAAGAGAAGGAGAAAGGCACCGATAAGAAAGGAATAACTGAAAACATGTGCACATGGTGTCTTCACACCTCGCGAATAAAAAACAATAAATTTGAAAAAACTTCATGAAGCAAATTTGAAAAAGTGAAAAGCGTCAAAAAAATTACAGTGAACTGAGAAAGACGATTCGAAGCAAGACAGACAAAAACCTACTCTATTTCAGCATCAAGAACGCTAAACAAAAACGTAGGTCGGGACCCTACAACTTCCCCTGGAAGCACTAATTCCCGTGAACAAGTTATTTCCCGCCTGAGACCTTTTAGAAAAATCGCTAATCGCTGTTGGTAAAGAACAGTAAGTACTCATGTTCACTAATATGGAAGAATTTTCAACACGCTACCTCTGTGTTTCAAGAAAATAATCAGTAACCGACAAATTATAAAACTTAATTTTCTACGCTTACTTTCAATTCTGTTGGCACAGCATAGAGTCAACTATTGTTTCCCGATTATTCATTCCTCTCCAAACCTCCAGTGAAATTATAATATTT
Source organism: Platorchestia sp. MABIK (assembly GCA_014220935.1). Taxonomy (NCBI): domain Eukaryota; kingdom Metazoa; phylum Arthropoda; class Malacostraca; order Amphipoda; family Talitridae; genus Platorchestia; species Platorchestia sp. MABIK. The sequence goes on along the minus strand of JACJUY010001862.1, from coordinate 27,566 downwards.
CACCAAATACATGACTATTTCGACTCAGTAATTTTAGAAGTTAAGGTAACTTAGGAGAAACATCGTAATGTACATTAGGAAAGTTATTTTTTTAATGAAATAATTAACTACACAAAAGGTCATGTTTGTAAATACCCTTCTCAGAAGTTTATTGTTAACCCATCATTAATTATCATTTTCTCCACATGTTTTTTGTAGTTTATGACAAGATCTTCGCCGATATCCACGTGAATGTTAGTTCATTCGTTTTCAGCAATTATTTTAACTCTTCGAACGTTTTTCGATTTTCGTGCTTTGACATTTTCTTGAAAATTCTCCACAGGTTTACGACTAGATTCAAAACTGAATCGGGCTTGGTCATTGTAATGCAGTGATATTGTTTTTCTCTATTTCTCAACATATTTTGGATCATTGTTGAAAGAACGAATGAGGTCCTAGATTGCTTGCTGCAGCAGATTGATTGATTATAAGTTAGTTTTAGCCACAACAAAGATGTTCAAAGAGAGGAAGCATGAAGGCACCATTTAGTATGGAGTTAAAGGGAACGCGGAATCTATACACAGGGCGTGTTCCTGCACAGGATCCCGTGCGTATAGAAACAATCAAGTTGAGAAGGAAAGTTAGGAAACATGATAAAAGCTGAAAAATAAAGTCAGGGGTGCTGAAAATCAGGATAGCAGTGAACCGAAAAGAGATGGTCTTTAACAAAACAAAAAACTTTACTTCAACAAAAACACAGGCCAACCTAACTCACAGTTCGGGACTTCACATTTTCCTCCTGGGAGGGCTAATTCGCATAGATACAATAATTGCATCCGCAGAGAGGTGTGCTGCAGCAGATCGTTTAACACTTTCACTGAGAATTTTGACCTACATCTTGTCCTTACTTCACGGCTGAGAAGATGCCCAAAAACATTAAAAGACCACTGCTAAAGTTTACAATTGGACCAGTTTTTAAGTTTGAAAACTTCACCGTCATTCAGTAAAATGAAGAAATATCTATATTCAAAAAGCTCGAGCTTCGTCTCATTTGACCACATGTAGTTGAGACTATTTCTACTATACTAATTAGTTCAAGACTCCCAACCACAAGGCAATCTCAAGAAAAAAGAAAGAAGGGACTTTTCAATGTGAACTGTAAAAACAAGGAATTAACACAGGGTGTTCCAGAATTAGAGATAAAAAATTATCCTATGTATAAAAATTGCAAAATAAAGTGATTTTCCCGAGTAAAGCGATTCTTAAAACTCCGTCGTTTTGAGTAATTCCAAGTTGAAAAGTTCTCAAATCTTAAATATTAAGCGCTCACGCACCAGCTGCCAACGAAATTAAGTTTTAGGTGATCTAGTTAAGAAGTAAAATCACTGTATTCACGAGGGTTTGTGTCATTGATTACCCAATCAAACTAATTTAGACCATTCTAGAAATGATTTTTAAAATTTTTTATAGGAAAAAAATAACCAATCACAAATGATACATGTTATTGTTACTACAAGAGGTGTTCAAAGTGCCTACCGTGAACTTCAATGCCCTTTTCATGTCTGTCATGAATTGACTGCCGTACAGATGTGAAAACATTAGGTTTCTCGGCTATTTGTGCTGCAGCACCAACTATGCGGGCAACCAGATCTTGCTCTGAATTCACAGGGGTGGCATACACCAGCTCCTTCATCGCCCTCCACAGGAAGAAATGAAGTGGTGTCATGTCTGGTGAGCGAGGAGGCCATGTCACTGGGCCGCCTCTGCCAATCCACCTATTGGGTTAACAGCTCATCTAAAGCCCCTCGTGATCCACGGAAATAACGTGCTGGCGCTCCATCATGTTGAAACCACATTCTTCTACGTATGTTCAGAGGGACATCTTCTAATAATGCAGGCAAAACTTCTTGTGAAAAATCCTTTGTGCAGGGCCAGTGAGAGGTGAAGGCATCAAGTATGGACCGACTGAATTGTTGTTTAGAATTCCTGCCCACACGTTGACCCTGAAGCGATGTTGATGAACATGAATTTTGTGAGGATTATTGACCGCCCAATGGTGAGAACTGTGCGTATTCAATACATCACAACGAGTGAAAGATGCTTCATCAGTGAACAGGACTCTCTTTGGAAAATCTACCTCATTTGTTTCTTTTTGCAAAAACCACTGAGCATATTGCATGCGAGGCTCATGATCTGTAGGAAGCAAACTTTGCACTCTCTGAAATTGACATGGGTGTAAGTTTTGACCGTGGAGTTCTTGCCACGCAGAAACATGACTTGAAATGCCTAACTGTTGAGCAGCATAGCGTGTACTATCACGAGGAATTTGTTCAAAATGTTGAATGGTTCGTCCTAGGCGATTGTTACGTGGACGCCGTTTCCTGTTTATCCTGAAGCTTCCATTTACACGCAATCTTCTGTGTAAGTTGGTGAAGAGCCTGTGTCCAGGAACCTCATAATTAGGGTAGCATTCTCTGTACAACTGTGAAGCAAGTAAAGCATTTCCTGCTGCAGCTCCGTACAAGAATTGCATGTCAGCAAGTTCAGTATTCGTGAAGCGCTCCATGCTCATTGTTCGACGTGCAGTTAACAAATGCCCAATAAAATAGCGCTCTTCCCCACTCAACTTAGTACTATGAATTTAATTTTCAGATTCGATACGAACATGCAACTATTCCATAAACATTTCCCTTTCTATGATTCTCCGTGCAGGTACATTAATCACCTAGAACCTGACTTCGTTGGGGCTGTGCATGAGCGCTTAATATTTAAGATTTAAGAACTCTTCAATTTGGAATTACTCGAAAACGATGAAGTTTTAAGATTTTTATTACTCCTGAAAATCGCTTTATTTTGCGATTTTCCATGTGTAATTTCATTTTTTACCCTAAGTTCTGAAACACCCTGTACATAAACTGTCTTCTCATACAATATACCCTGCAAATAATAGAAACAAAGTCAGGGAAGGAGAATTTGAAAAAAGACAAAGAGATAGCAAAGAAGGTACGAAAACTGAAACATTTAGAGAACGTGGATACAAAAGGTAAAAGTCTCGATGGTCTATGTATAGCTGAGGTTGCCCTACAGTATCCCTCCTTGAGTCGTTAGTCCCCATGGTATGGGGGTAACAAACCTTACTAACCTAAACCTATCGCCTATCACCTCAGGAGGAAACCAAAGTTCGGATGTACCGATGGCCAAGTGAGCATTGGCATTAGACAAACAAGTTTTACCTTGTCTTTTTTGTAGCAGAGGTGTCATTCTTGGGCAACGACCTTCGAGTTCCTCTTTCTGTTGTGTTCTCTGTAGTGTTGATTGAGACATTCTCACTCATATAGCCTTAAGCCATCTAAGCGCAATGTGTTTCTACTCCAGTATATGTTTTTTGGCTTTCTTCCTCTTTCTTTACCAATTACAACCGTTTGACATTTCTTGTATTTCTTCACTGCACTTCAAAGACTCGCCGCAACAACAATGAAGAATTTCAACATTGTATCCCTCACCGCTCTTGCATCTACAAATAATTTAAAAACTGAAATCGAAGCCGAGTGATTTACATTCGCCCTGCTTATTTGTTTATTACTTTTAAAAATGATTGATTATAAGAGTTTTAGCCTCCCTTTACCACGACAAAGATGTTCAAAGAGAGGAAGGTACCATTTAGTATGGAGTTAAGGGAACGCGGAATCTATGCACAAGGTGCAATAAAAACAGTTAGCTAAGAAAGATCATGGAACAAGAAAAAGTTTGAAGAAAAAACAGTAGGCACTGAAAAACATGACAGTAGTGAACCGAAAAAAGATGGTCCGTAACTAAACCAAAAAACCTATTCCATTTCAACAAAAAGAAGGCCTACCCAACTCCCAGTTCCGGACCTCACATTTTCCCCCTAGGAGTGCTAATTCCCATAGATACAAGAGTTGTATCCTTCTGAGGGGTTACTTTAAAAAAAAAAACAGAGAATATTTTGAAGCAAAGTAAACTATTTCTCAATGGTAACTAAAAATAAATTTGTCATAAAATGTGCGAGTATTATTAATTAATAGTTGGAGAATTACAATAAAGTATCTAAGGGACATGAGTAAGCACTCGTGTAAATTTGCGTTCCTTATCTTTTGTGTAATATTTCGTAACGTAAACTTACATTTCAAACAATTTAACGTTTGCTTGCTCTGAAATTATCTCAATAAATTCTACAATTTGTACATCGAAATGTTCAGGCATTAGGCCAAATATTAAAATTATGCTCAATGGATGGAGTAAACAGGGAAATCAGTTCAATGAAATCAAAACTTTGAAGTAAAATGACAGGATCTAAGTTCATCCTCACTTTTTCTCACTTGTCTGAAGTACACAAACTTAGCATCACTTTTAATCTACCATTTACTATTTTAAATTTAATTAGAACAGGGGCCTCCAGAAGAAAAAATGGAACAAGAACTTGTGAGCTACATGTACATAGAACCTGAAATAGAGTGAAAATTTGCAGCATTAAGAAATCAACAATTGTCTTCTTTTTCAGTCCAATTGAGGGCGAGTTGCAAATGTTGGTTAGAACCACTATTATTTACTACTATGGCAAATAAAAATATACACAACTAAATTGTTTAGGAATGTATTTCCAAGTTAATTTAGAAATAAAACCTGAAAAAATATTATAACACTGGTACACAAATCTTCTGAGTGTTTTTTTCGGTCAAGTCTGCAACATTTACGCATGTGCTGATGATAAAGAAATAATCGTTTACAGAAATAATCAGCTTTAAACAACTTTAAACTTCAATGATACAGAAATAATCAGCTTTAAACTTCGGGACTCCGATGCCTATACTGATACCTCAATAAACTTCGATATTCCAATAAGATTTTGATGAATTATGACATCACTAGAATAGATTTCTCCTCTTTGACCAGAGCAGAAAGAACACGGGAGTAAATAAATATTCACAAACAAGCTTTCTGAAGCTACCATTGAATCCTGAAAACAACAAAAACGAATAGAGGCCAGCAAAAGAAATGATTGCTAATCCTTTTTTTCCAATAAAATAAATCACAACTACTTAATACAGCTAGGAAATTGATATATGCATAAGCATTTCAAAAACACCTCCCATGTTAGTGAATAGAAATGCTTCAAATTTGCACGGCGAAAATACATGTCCTAATACTTTTCTAGAACTAATCTAGAGTACATAAGTTTCAAAGCCTAAATTATGCATTTTACACCAAATTTCCTATTTCCCTGACATCTCTCTTACTGATTACCTTCTATTTGAGTTTTTTCTATTGATTCATATACGGTAAAAGCATTCCAAAATTTATGAACAGTAATTTAAACCCTTTGAAAGTTATTGCTATAATTTCCCTCATCTCATGCTTCTTCCCTTTTAAAATTAAGAGCTTCCAAAATCAGGCTTTTGATATCACCAAAAAGATCTAAATTTTTAAATCCACAACTACAACTATGGATAAAATAGTACAACGGGTTGGTATGAAAAACGAGTTACTCTTTACAGATGAGATCTTAAAAATTTACAATGGAAAAATACTTACAAGACATTCAGCATCAAACATTTCGGTTTCCATAGACTTAGCTGGATCTTGTTGTAGTCGATAAGATCAGTTAGTGTATGTTACTGCATGGTAAAATAAAAAGAGATATAAAGAGAAACCGAGACACAGGACTGACTATAAAAACGAAATTTCAACCTTAAATGGGACTGCAGCAACCCTTTGAGGAAAGTAAAATCTCTCAAAAACGCTAAATAGAATTCTATAAATCCGAATGGAATCTGAAGCTATTAGGGTCACTTCAGAAATTGTGAGGCATATCCTGCTTTTATTTCATCCTAATGTTCCTTGTTTTACATCCTCTTAAGAAAATATGACAAGCATTAATAGAACACAAGTTCACACACCTGGCAGTACACCCTGGCATAGGCCCTCAAATGAAGCTGGTACTGAGGGTCATCTTCAGCGCCATCCACCAGCACGCCATTGCGAGACCACTTGAACAACGCCTCGTGCAGCAGCTGGTGTAGCTGCACCATCTCTCGAGACCACTGCTCCGCATTCTCGACAACGTGGCCCAAAACATTAGAGTAACCATCTGCTCAACATAAATGTTATGTATATACAAGGACTTTGACTGGCACTGGAAAACAGCGAAGCTCCATTCTCGGGCCGAAAAGATTTTAAGTTAATTTACGCCTCCCCAACAACAACAAAGATGTTCTTAGAGGGAGGACAGAGGAAGGGAGCATTTAGTATTGAGATGAGAGAACGGTAAATTTATGCTCAAGGTGTGTTCGCATACTCTGTGCATAGAAACAGTAAGATTGCAAAATTTTATGAAACAAGATAAAGTTGGAGAAAAAAGAAACATGTGCTTAAAAGAAGGGCAGCAGTTAACAGAAATAAGACAATAAAAAATAAAACAAAAAATCTATTCTATTTAACAAAAAGAAAGCATACCTAACCTTCAACCAAAGAGTTCACATATTCCCATGGGATGGCAAGCCGCCATAGACACAATAGGTGTATCCCTTAGGGAAAAAAGAATGCGTAAAAAACAATAGAAGATATTAAAACAATAATCACTGTACTTAAATTAGATGAATTGCTGAATGGATGCATAATCAAGAAGTTTGTCCGATACTCCCATAAATGACCAATTCAGTCGCAAGCATTGACCAGCTATCATTCTTTCTGTCTATGCACAAAGAAAAATATATACGTTTCAATTCTTCAATAAACTTGTTCAACTTTTAGCTTTCCTTAACACAACTAAGATGTTCAAAGAGAGGAAGGATGAAAGGCACCATTTAGTATGGAGTTAAGGGAACACGGAATCTATGAAGAAGGTGTTCCCGCACAAGATCCCGTGCGCATAGAAATAAGTTTAAGAAGGAAGGTTATGAAGCATGACAGAAATTGAAGAAGGAAGTTAGAGGTGTTGAAAAACAGGACAGCGGTGAACCGAAAAAAGATGGTCCTTAACAAAACAAAAACATTTTAGTCCAACAAAAAGAAGGCCTACCTAATTTACAGCTCAGGACCACACATTTTCCCCCAGAACACGTCATCAAGTGAAGGAAAATTGCTTTGCAAATTACTCCTTGAACATGCAGAAAATAAAAATATGATGGCTAAAACACCTTTTAAAGGACTGGCAAGAAATAAAATACAAATTAAGGCCAAAGTCACCCAGTAACGACCCATATGCAACAAAACGCAGGTGCTTAAAAATCATGTAAAGAAGGTCTTGACACAGAATAATACATGGAGACAACAATGAGTAAATGCACCATGTGGCTAGAAAAATTCGCGTGGTTCATATACTCGAAAATTTATGGGTGAGCCACTAGAACACATTTAGCTCGAAAAATAGTTACAGTTTCCACTCTACCTGGCATTGATTCTACAAGATTCTGGTTCCTCTGCAGCTTTACTTTTGGCCATAATTAAAATAAGTTGTCTCCCAATGCAGTCAATGTTGAAAGAAGGGGCGATGAGTCCCGAAAGTTCCTCAAGCTCATCCCATAAATTGTCCATGGCGTTCAAATCAGGAGATTGTGGAGGCCAATTCATGCGTTCAAATGTTCTCTCATCTGTACTAAATCAATCTTGAACATTTCCAACTTGGTGGATGCGAGCATTGTCATCCTGTGAGAACCCGTTGCCAAGAGGAAAATAAAACTTCAAGGAAATATGAAAGAGTTCAAACAGTCCTGGAAGTTGATTTAGTTATGGCAAAGTATGGTAGATCAACGTTCATCCAAGCAAAAATAGCCCCAAAACATTATTTGTCTTCAGATGCCAGAACAATTGGAATGATGCAAGACAGACCTCTAGCTTTATGTAGCTATCACCATACCTAAATTAATTTATTCTACAAAAGAAAATCTGGTCTCATTGGACCATGTTACATGCTTCCAATCCTCATAATTCTAATCTGGGTGCTCCCGAGCAAATAATCGTTTGTTTGATTGCTACAGATAATAACTTCCTGTTAGATTTGGACAAGCTCACATTAATTTTCTTCAACTTTTGACAGGCCGTCTTCAAGGAAAATGTTTGTACACCTACACTAAGTCACTAGCTAACATTGGCGTCGTTGAACACCGATTTTTCTTGACCAAAAGAGAGTTTGTCTCAGTCATACAGATTGCTAGACTTTCTACAATTTCTACGAAATGAACGGAGTGTTTAATTCCGTTTCCAGAATGCTATTGTATTGCTCTGTTTCCAGCACGCAGAACGATACACAGGATCGTTCTGCTATGTCTTTATAGAGATGTCCTGAGTTCATTTTTCTCTTTTATGAATCCCAATGATGCGTCCTTTATCAGATACTAACACGACCCTTCAACAAATCCCCATTTACCCACTGAAAATGAAAATTTAAAATTCTAAATGCACTTAAATTAGGTTTCAACTACTTGATAAGCACTTCAAGAATGTTGACATGTATAGTTGTACTGAAACAATTGAATTGTCAAACAAAATAAGTCTAAATATATATAGTAGGTAGAAATGCAGTGTGCGACTATTTTTGGGCCATTTAGTGTACGATCAACACATTAGCATGAACCAACATGCAAATGCTAAACACGTGAAATTTTCCTATAAAATATTGCCATAAGTCCTATCACAATTCTCTGGTATGTTCAGCAGAAACGAGTATTTTAGTTTCTGCATCGTAGTATTTCTGCATTCTAACGAAGCGTTGTGGTAGTTTTGAAGCCTTGAGGGAGTGGTATCAAACATGAAGATTGACCCCTGTACTATATTTAATCATAAGAAAGGAAGTACAGAAGACTACAGCTGATAATCAAATTTTAACGCTTGAGAAAGTCTTGAGCAATCCACCTCTCTCCATTAAATCTTTTGTCTACTTTCAAAAAAGGCAATACCTCTATGAGAAAAATCAAATCAAGTGAACTTAATTTTTTCTAATTATCTGGAGTTTGATTTTTAAAATTTCCATGGGTATCTCCAAGCTTTTGTTATCTAAATATCAATCTCTCTAGCTTCAACAGTATAAATCTAATGCAATTTGCTCCCCTATATTATTTGCGATCACACACTGTTCCCACAGTGCTAGCAAAATTGTCTCGGGACCATGGACGAGATTGTCTCTCGAGGGACGAGACTGCAAAATTTAGTGCGGGTCAATTGTTAAATCAGTGACACACTTTTTTCCATGAATTGATTTTTGTTACTCCTCCCTTTCAGCACCATTATCAAAAAAAAATTTTCATTTCCAATAAAATATAACATGAAATGTTGATACATTGGTTTTTAAAATACCTTAACATTAAACATCCTTATCTGATAATAACACATTGGTATCGTAATAGCCGTGTAAAATGTTGAATCAAAAAATGATTGATAGAAAAGCACATCAAAAATGAGTTCCTTTCCTTTGCCTAATCTGATTTTGACAGTGCATTTGAATATAAGTTCCTGAGAGAACACAATCCTCGTTACGCTTAGTTGAAAAATGTATTCGTTTGCGCGCATTTAAATTGAAATAAAAGCAAAAATCGCGTTTAAATACCTTAACACAGAGACCCTTAATTGCTATTCATACATGGTTATCGTAATACCCACGTTAATTAAGTGTTGATACAAATGATTTAGATCCTTAATTGTTATTCATACATGGTTATCGTAATACCCATGATAATAATCGAAAACATGATTCGGAGAAGAGCACGAAAAAATGAGTTCCTCTTTGTCGCGGTAGTCGGATTCTAGTAATGCATTTAAAATACAGGTGACTAAGTGAAGCATAATCCATGTGACGCATTGCTGAAAACCCTCTCGTTAGTGCGTACTCGTATTGAATTATGAGCATTAGAACATATGAACTAGTGATACGCGTGTGAGGGATTGATGTTAGAAGGAAAATGGGCAGATTTGATTTATTTTGCGTCTAGAACTATGAGGTAGACAGTCGGGATTTGAGACAATTTTTCACACGGACGCATCCTCTACTGTGCCAAGTGGTGTGCTTTGGAAAAAACATAATATTCACTCTAACAAAACAAAAAATTGTTATATTTCTTACGCTAATAGTGCTGGCGTAA
>JACJUY010001862.1:0-17140 GCA_014220935.1 Platorchestia sp. MABIK | reverse complement strand
TATATTGGATTATAAGTCCATAACATTTGCAGCATAGCTGGAGCAATACGAGAAGTTAGCTACCGAAAATGAATTCGTCTTACTGCACTCATGGGCGCAGGAAAGTAAAAATTGCCGATAAATTACGTCGCACATTCATGTGTTTTAATATGAGCGAAAATTGTTTTCAATTATCTTGAAATTTAGACCATGACATGATATCTACACATGGGGCAGTAATACTTATACCGGTTTATTTCTAAACAAACAAAATGGTTAGTAGAAAAGCACGTTTAAAATGCATTTCCTTTCGGTGCGTTGGTCTGATTTTGACTATGCATTTTACTACAAGTGGTCCAGAAACATTGTGCGTGTGATGCATTGTTGAAGACACTTTTTTAAGTGCACTCCCATATTGAAATTTGAGCTTACGAACATGGCAACTAGTGAGATGAGGAATTATGGTTGAAAGTATAACGGGTATATCCAAATTGTTTTTCATCTTAGACTATGAGGTTGACGTTAGAGGTAATTTTTCATTGTTTCGGATCAACTAGTCAGCTAAATAACTGGCTCGGAAAAAATGAAATATTTTACAATAACACAAAAATCAAATTTCATATGCTACTAGCATTGGTACAAAAACGTCCACTGGATTCAAATGAGAAGGATCGTTGTACAATACCAGTGAAACTTAACCAAACGCTAATTCTGTTTCATGAACCTCGACCGGAAATTTTTTGCCCATTAATGAAAGACACGTTTTTCATAAATTTAAGGCTTCAAAATGGTTTACTACAATTGACTTTCAAGTTGAGTTTGGCGTTGAACTTAATATTCAGTAGCTGCAGTCAGAGTGTTAAGGATCCCAGGGGGGCTTAGGATCGTGATACGAATTACTGCGCAAATGATCTGTCAATAAGACCTTATCCCCCGATTAGGTTCCACGCACATAAGTGCAATAGCATCGGCAACATCGGCGGCTTCAAAATTATAGGTTACACTACATTTACTTCATACCTGCGAATTTAAGAATGGATATCTATTTGAAAACTATTTTTTTTATATCTAAAATTTGAAGGTCTTACAACGCTGGCTGTACATATTGTGTTTTTTTTAAATGACTTGATTGTCCATAACTGATGAGCAAATAAATACACGAAGCGTCCATTTCCAAACTTGATTTTCATCTTTTTTTGAAAGCAACAATGTTTCATACGGTCTATAGTCTATACCTAACCTCACCCAACAAACTCAAAAAAAACCCTCAACAATCATTTTCGTTAGTCAGTAATTATACGTACGATAGACAAACCTAAGTAGCCTGAATGTATTGTCTATCCTATGTCCCTTGAGGGAAACAATCATATTTTATCTTCCTTCCACCACAATCGCATTTGCAGAATGGTGCAAGTGTCAGCAAAGTCCACACATGACAAAGGGTTACAGCTGGTAAATTTTAACTAAGAGTAATGCACAACGTTGGTTCCAGTCATAGCTCCCGCATTGCTAAATGCCTCCTTACTTTCTTACGCTACATACACTTTGTCTGATTATTTGACTTGAGTTAAACATCTATAAATGAAAATCACGCTGCAGCGACATCAGAGAGGCACACAAATATTTCTAAACACGAGCAAAGCGCAACCTACATTTCTCAAATATTGGCACGTATTTCATACTGCATTTACGATGAGTTCGGTACGTGGCAATACCAATATGCCACGAATTAGCGCACAACTCACCAACATGAGGGTGGTGCAAAGCGAGAAGAGCATCACAGTATCTGAGCAGGAGGGCAAGCCGCGGCCCAGTTTTGGTCTGCCACACGGAAAGCACGGCCGGCAGGCAGACCTCCGTGAGGCGGCACAGGAGACCTCGCCACTCGCAACCCACCTGCACCAGCAAGAACCACGTTAAATGATTCATGTTTGACCGCTATCCATCACAGCATCTCTAAAAAGAACTACAAAGATGACCAGTTTTAGGTTTGAACCGACATTCCAATACTATTTAGATTCACTCAGTAGGCTTCTTTGGCAAAAGAAAATACAACACCACTTTTCAGATCGATGACGAGAGAATGCTAATATATATTGCTATATGAATTAGGAATTGCTGGTTACCGATCTGAAAAGGGCTGTCATATTTTAGGGGGTGTCATTTTAGGGGGTCTGTGGAACGGAAAATTTTTGAGGTTCTTCAAACAACGAAAAATAAGGCATAAAAAATGTATTTCGTAAATAAATGATTAAAATAAACAACCATTTGGTGTACAATAACCGAAATTAATTACTTTTGAAAATAATGTCCTCCAAAAAATGAATAAACCAACCATCTCACTGTCTAGAAAAAATTAAGAATGAGAAATACAGTGGAACCTCGCTTTCGTCCGCCTTTTCATTTGTACAACTCGTTTTTCATCAAACAAAATTCAACTCGTCATTCGTACACTCATCCCGCGAATCAGACAGTCACCGAGTCACCTCGTTACTGGTCGCGCCACTCGCGACCGCCAGCTCAGTCTCGTGCCAGCGTCCGTAGGCTACGCATCATATACACAAGTGTGGTGAAACTTAGTGCTATTTTATAGTTATTTCTGTCAATACTGTACCATAATTGTGCATCGATGGGTCCAAAAAGATTAGTGATTTAAGCAAGTCTAAAAGGAAAGCAGTAAGTACAATAGAATTGAAAAAATAACCCGTTCCAAACAGTAATAACAACATCCCTTTTCTTCCTCTCTACCTTCCACTTATGACATCACCTCACCTCAGTACGTACATGTGAAGTGCAGTTAAATTAATATTTATTTTATGTATGGTAATATATAGTAAATTTATTTATTTTTAGTTCTTATGGATTTCATATTTAAAATATTATTACAAAAGTTTAACCCTTTAAAGTCTGCATTTTTGTACTCATATTACGGTTATCACAACCACCGTCACTAAACTGACGCTGGCATCAGGTAATCACTCATATTAGGATGAGGAAGGAACTGCCACTAGGCAGTGAACTCTAAAAAACACATTTGGGAACTAATTTAACGAGAAATAGAATTTATTGAGGCTATTTTTGAAAGAGGACCGTAGAGTCCACTTGGGCGTTAAAGGGTTAAATAAGCAATCATCTGTAGGTTTGGAACAGATTAATCCAATTGACATTATAACTTTTGTGAATCAATGATTCGCTTATTCTTATTCACAATACAAGGACTTGTCCCAATTGTGGCCATCAGTTGGCTGTGGAAACGAAAAAAAATTACTTGGACTTCTACGTCTCAGGGAGATGCACATCATGCGATGAAGAGTTCGGTAACCCTGTCCCTACGCTCAACGACAAGAAAAATATCTCTAGACCCAGAGGTACAGCTGGACTCGTAAGTCATTTCATGGACACAGGCAGTGGCTACAGAGACCTTTGCAAAATAACTGCGAAGATGGGACTTGGAGCGAAGTTCAAAAATCGGCGCTACTACGATTATCATGAGGTAATCTGCAAAGCGACGAGCAGCATGTGTGGAAACCTAGGATCCGTAGCAGCCGAATGCGTCGCTTCATACTATGAGGATGAGCTCAACATTCAGCCTGACGAAGATGGAGCACTCGATGTTGACGTTTCTCATGATGGGACATGGATGACTCGCGGCTATACTTCGCAGATGGCCGCTGGGTTTGTCATGGAGGTTGATCCGGGAATGATTCTTGATCATGAGTGTTTGAGTAAGTACTGCTTCAGGTGCGCAAAATTGAAACACAAATACAAAGACGATGAAGAAAAGCTTGAGGAAGAGATGGAGATCCACAAGACATCCGGAAAATGTGGTGCTAACTATGAAGGTACTTTCGGAGGTATGGAGAAACAGATGGCTGTGGACATGTGGAACCGTTCTGTAGAAAGAACTCAATGCGTTATTCGACAATGATCGGTGATGGTGACTCTGCTACCTATGCTGCCATATGTGAGAATGTGCCGTACCCCGTTGAAAAAGGCGCATGCATCAACCACGTGTCTAAAAGATTGGGCACTACACTCAGGAAATTGAAGAAAGAGTACGTTGTCGATCAAGTTACAGCGGCAGGCAAACATTACAAAAAAGCGTACTGAGCTGTAAGGGAAAGATGACTAATAATGTCATTGATGACTTAGGCAATTATTTCGGAAAAGCTTTCCGAGACAATAAAGATGGCACAATTGAGGAAATGAGGAATGCATGCATGTTAGGATTCATGCATACAACAAGCTCTGACGAAAATCCAACACATGAATTGTGCCCCGCTGGAGATGAATCATGGTGCTTTTATAACAGAGCTGTTGCCAACGATGATGAATCGCCAAGTCACGAAACAATGAAAGTGCGCATGTCATTGAACACCGAAGAGAAAGAAAAAATTCATGCCGTCTATGAATCTCTCAAGACCGATGAACTCATGGGGAGATGCCTCAAAGGAAGGACTCAGAATGCAAATGAGTCCATTCATTGCAAACTCTGGAGTAAAAAACCAAAGCATAAGTTCTGCGGGCTGAGTTCCCTGCAACAAGCATCGGACTCAACTGCCATGGAGCATAACTTCGGCTTCACTAAAGATAACGTCGTTGGTGAGATGCCTTTCTCAAAACCCACTAAGGAACAAAAAGAATCAAGACAGTTTCCGAGAAATGTGCAGACAGAGAAGATCACACAAAAAGCACGCAACTCGTCGAAACACGCGCACGGGTGAAATGGAAAATCCCGACTATGGCGGCCAGCACTAGGGTTGAAAAGTTCTCAAGTTTGAGCACATTTCATTGTTTTATTTTATGTTTCGAACTTTATTTGCAGAAAATACTTATATATAAATAAAAAGAACTGGTTTTTGTTGAAATATATAAGCGGAAAAGCAATAATATTGACAAGTTATTCATTTTGAACAGTTTATGTTGTGTATTTGTGAAAAACATTTTTTACTTAGAAATGTTTGATTTCGAACTTTACATGCGGAAAATACTAATATGTAAATAAAAAGAACTGGTTTTTGTTGAAATATATAAGCGGAAAAGCAATAGTATTGACAAGTTATTCATTTTGAAGTTTTTGTTGTGCATATGCGGAAAACATTTTTTGCTTTGAAATATGTTTGATTTCGAAATTTATATGCGGAAAATACTTATATACAAATAAAAAGAACTGTCGACTATTATCAAACATTATAATATCTTCTACCAAATCGTCTTCTACTCTACAAAAGTCCGAAAAATTCTACAGAACAATCTTCGCGTGTTGCAACCACAGATCCATGGTGGGTACAGGATATTTATGCAGGATATTTCGTACACGTGATATTGAAATTCACACGGCGAATATGAGAGTGTGTGTGCAGATTATTTGTGTGCAGAAACAGCATTCATGTACAAAAATTTTCCATGATATTGCAATTCAATGGTATATTTTTATTTTTGGACTCTCCTGAAATATCATAAATTTGAACATTCAAAAGAATAGAAGTCATTGAGTTTTTATGCTAGAATAAGACCAAAGACAGTTTTAGAATCCTTGAAGCATTGCCAACAAAGTTACAGTAGCTTTTTTCCCATTTTACAAACAATTTTTTCCATCATGCTAAAAATCCAAAAAAGTGTACATTTTAGTTAGTTATATAATGTCTGATAGAAAAATTAACGATGAGTTGAAAATGAAAAATTTTCTACTGTAACTTTGTTTGCAATGCTTCAAGGATTCTAAAACTGTCTTTGGTTTAGTTTTAGCATAAAAACTCAATGACTTCTGTTCTTTTAAATTCTCCATAAAAATGGGTGAAAAAAACTAATTTTTCGTATTTTCCAAAAAAAGCCCTAAATCGAAAAGTTACACAAGTTCATATATGTTTTTTCAAAAAATACAGATACTGGCCAAATTTCAAACGAATCGGATCAATTTTTAAAAATCGTTTAAGTGACCCCCTGAAATTTAAAATGACCAATTTTATAGAAATGGTGAAAACTGTTTTCCTCATATATTTTGGAAAAACTGAGGATTGACTAAAGCGCATAATTGATTACTCCCAAACCTGAAGAAATCAGGAAAACCTAAAGAACATTGTTATTTGAAGTAATTTACATCCAGGGATACTTAAATAGGAGTGAATTGCTGCAGAAAATAAGACAAGCTAAGTCGAAATTAGAGGAAGTCATTAAGCTGCATTACGCACTGTGTGTATGAGGGTGATGACAAGCTTGATCCAGAGGTCTGCATGCTGAGTGAAGCGCACGCGGTGGTGGCCTGCGTCGTCCACCACGAGGGCGGTGAGGAAGCTAGGCAGCGCGCAGAGCGGCGCAGCGGGGGAGCTCGGCTGTCCCGCACACGCACCAAAGCAACGCGGTACGAGCACCTCTAGCGTCGTCAGCACACTCTCCCGGCACCCTTGTATTTGCTGGTAGGCTTCCAGCAGAGACTCGACCAAGCCTGCGGGCAGCATCTTATTCGTTACTTTGCGAGTGGCAAGGAAAACTGCTACACGCATGCAAAAGCACCACTTCGTAAATAATTTCAATCATATCCTTGCGACAAAAACTAGGTTGAGATTTTTATTGAACACAATGAGACGGGATTTCATTTAAGGTTAGCAACTGTCAAGCTACGGTACAGTTAGCAGGTACAGTTGTGATATTAATCTACAGATTGCAATGAATAGATTATCAGAAAATGTGCTGCCAATAACTGAAGTTTTGGCTTCATCAAGCTTCAGTTCCACATTCGCTTTTCAAATCTGAAGTGCCAATAATTAATTCCAAATAAAAATGAAATAAGTACAGGATGACAAAAGAATAGTAAGAAAAATATTTTTAATTGTAACTACAGGAAAAATAAAGCTTCTCAAAGTTTTGAAGCTCATGAGTAAAAAGATCATTCAGTAATTAAATTTTTCATTTCACGACATCCGTTCATCTCTTGGCTACTGATTCCGCAGCAGCACACAACAGCTTTGTTGGTAATTTAGCCCATTTGTGTTCCAAAACACTTTAAAGCCTTGCACTGTTGGATTAGGTTTTTGCGAGCATTTGTCGCCAAAACAAAGCAGACACAGAAGTCAATAGGGTTCTGACCTGGACTTGAAGGAGGCCATTCATCTCTGTTTAGTAAGTCGATAACATTGTCTCTGAGCCCGACACATTCTTTGGAACATAGCATCACTAAGGTTTATAACCACTGGCTCCATGATACATTTTTTATGGTTTTTAGCATTTACTTCTATTCTCTCAAGAACAAAAATTGAAAGGAGTTTTCTCGTTTACAGACACCCCTCCTCCGACCTTGACAAAGGCAAGTTTTGGAGCGCGGCAAAACATTCTGACGTCCTCTGGTATTACTATAACACTTAATGCATAAAATCGGCCATTTTTAGGATTGAAAATTTGTTCAGAAGAAAAATTATCTTCCATCTATGAACACAACTGAGTCATGACCGTGAGCCAAGAGCCAGCAGGGCAAACTTTGAGGCTATGAATATTTCCTAATATCGGAAGATAGAGGCCAAAGTCTCTTCTAACAACCCTACAAACAGACTCTCGAGATATTTTAAGCTCTGAGTCATTTTCTCCACGGACCTCCAAGGATTTCTAGCTATCTTTTAAACAACTTTTTTTTTCAGCATCATTGCAGTGGTTGGACAGGAACTTTTAGCATGATATTCAAAACTTCCAGTATTTTTATTGTGTTAAATTGCATGGTGGTCAAATTGCTCACCTGTTTGTTGTGAAATTTTATGAGTTTTTGAGACTTCACTTGGTTATTACCCAGCCAGATGAAGCTCCACAATTACACTCCTTGAGTTTCCATTGTGATATCACGAAAACTGAACTAGATTGCTAATTTTTACTTCAAACGATTGATAGCAAATACTAACTTCAACAATTTCAGGAAATATAAAGTTTTAGGGGGAACAAATAAATTCACGTTTTGATCAAAAACTTTCCCGGATTTACAGCGTCATATTGTTATTGATGAAACATGTTACACTCCAAGTTTGGTGCTCTTGAAAACTGTGCAAGATTTTTACATTGTGCTGCAACCTACAAGCTGGAAAACGGCATCAAAACATGTCAGCCAGAACAGCACTCTCATTTAATTTTTTATCAAAACTAAAAGATGTCAATACATCACAGCAGCTTTTGTTCCTTACTAAATTATGCTTCCATTTTTGTGAGGGGATATTAAACTGAATGCTTCATTTAAAATAGAAAAACATAGCCACTTGGACTGGAACAAAAATTTCATTGCCTGTTCCAAAACAAATATAAATTTAAGAAGATTTAAAAAACAATTCACAGGAACGGAAATTTCATCATATGTGCTAAAACAAATACAATAAGGAAACAGTGAAGTACTGAGGCAAACAGATGCAGCTAAAAATAATTAACTTCAATACGTATTTTAAAAGTCAAATACGTTCTAGCATCAGCTTAGATAGAGACACACTAACAGAACACACAAGGCTGAATAAATATTAGTTTCAGCACACACAATGGAAATGGTTGTAGATATTAGGTTGGCCAAAAAGTCAGTTTGTTTTTCGAAAGTCATCTTTCCGACCTTAGAAAGATCGTTTTATTTTCTTATTCTCTAAATCCTGTACTCGGTACAACGAGCATGTTTACGTCAGTGTGCAATAAGCCTCGAAGTAGAGAAATTCTGACAGTTTTGCTTGCACTCGAGCCCATGAAATGTCGGACCAAGTAGAGCACTGCCCATATCTTATGCTTTTTTACTTCAGAAAGGAAAAAAACAGTTACTTACACAAATACATGCTGTGTGTATGGGTAGTCTCTGTTGCTTTCTTCCTTCCTTAAGCTAAAAAGGATTCGGTGTCAGTAGTGCTTTGCTTGGTCCACCATTTCAAGGGCTCGAGGCTTACTCGTACTACACACTGACGTAAGCATGCTCGCTGTACCGAATAGAGTATTTAAAAAAATAAAAATATGAAAATAATCTTTAGAAGGTCGGGAAGATGACATTCAAAAAACAAACCAACTTTTTGGCCAACCCAAAGTAATGTCTCGAACATAAATATGAGGAAGTATCATGAAAGCTGAATGAGAAAACAATGCGACCATCGTATACTATAGAAATTCTATTCTATTGGATTCTCGAAGAATCGCCCTATTGGAAATATAGAAATTCTAAAATAAATCAAGAATGAGCTAGCAACAATACCTGAATGAAGTTGATACGTTTAAAATTGCATGATGTTTCATGAAATACGTTCATGATGTTTTTGCTCAAAATAGTACGTTCCTGACGAGTGATGGTGGTTAAAAAGTTTCTCATCGCAATTCATCTGCTCTGCAAATTTTCGGATCGTCTAATGTGAATTTTCGTGAAGTAGTTGGTTCATTCATCATTATTATAATTACATTCTATGTTTTACTTTCCTTCCGTTGCTCTCATTTAGGCAATAATCACTGGGGAAACTCGGTGAAGTGCAAATTTTTCGGCATCACACGGGCGGAAAGTTTGGGTGTCTCTATTGGCACATCTCGCAATACTGGTAAAAGAAGACGTAAGCACCTCGATAGGTCGAAAGGGTGAAATAAAGTTGTAGAAAAGTTCGGATACTCAAGTTAGAGGTCGGTTGCGCGGTTTCCCGGCCTTCCCTACAAGAGGAACAAAAAAGTAGAGTGGGACGCAAGGCCTACCAAACTACGAATCTAAACCCTCAGCAGACTTGCAACCAGTGTTCCCGACTCTAATATCACCAACTTGGATTGCCATCTAGGAGCGCTAGATCCTCCAAAGTCCGTTGATGAGGGCAGACACTGCCAGAAAACCCATTTACGTGTAGCCCAGGTTTCTACAAATCTGTTAGGGGCGCCGTGTTCTCAAGATGCGTTCAAGATTCTTCCCTCCACACCACCTCCCTGAAGGTCGGGGGAGAGGGGAGGATCCTCGTCAATTTCACAGCAAACCCCACGGTGGGCGGCAGTGACGCATTGCCCTTTCTTAACAAACCTCATAAATTTCATAAGCAACTTCAGCCACGTCAAGATTAGATTAAATTGGATGTTAGCCCAAACTTCCCTATCCGTAACAAAGGCGATCTAAAGAGATGAAGGAGGAAAGCACCATTTAGTATAGAGATAATTGAACGCAGAATCTATGCACAAGGTGCATCGAAATAGTAGTTGAAAAAGAAGTTCATGAAACAAGACAAAATTTGAAGAAGAAAATAGTAGGCGCTGAAAAACAGGACGGCAGCGATCCGAAAAAAATATGGTCCCTAAAAAACCTTTTATTTAACAAAAAGAAAGATTACCTAACTCTCAGCTTGGGACCTCACATTTCTCGCTTGGGAATGCTAATTCCCATAGATACAATAGTTGTCTCCCTCAAAGAGGATTTTCGCATCAAATCCTGGAGTAAATGCGAACGGTAAACAGTGTCAAAAATGCTAAACTCTGTCCACTTGAGAGTCCATTTTATTGGTATAAAAAAATGAACGATAAGTAATGGAACTTTCAATGACAAATTTCTTAAAAAAATTGGAAATCTGTTTGTTATCCATGCATTTGCCTAGTCTTGAGAAAACATACACAACCAATCCTGATCCTGAGGTTGGTTCAAAAATATGAACGAATAAATTAAAAAGCCTAATATTGTTGAACAGATATTTCATTAGTTATTTCTACTTGTACTGTAAATATAGCTGAGAAACACAACACTCGGCTAACCAGTTATTTGGGCATTTAGCTGCACAGTAACAAAGCGCTATCAGTCAATGATACTTTTTCAACGCAATTTGAGCATGTTACTCCTCTGCATGAGGCTAACGCCAATTTCACAAACCAAATTATTTAAAGAATCCAAATTAAGAATGCAGCAATATAAGGATAGGTGAGATAGGATACCTTTCCATGCTTGAGGACGAAACGTTTTGTAGCACTGGGGGAAACAAAGCCCATACGCCTGGAGCAGCTGAAGGGCGTCCGCAATGTAGTGCTGGAACACGTACGAGTTGGACTGATCCAATAGCTGCACTAGGAAGTCCACCACATCGCTGCCATCAATGAACAGAACACCTGGGAAAAATAAGATAGACTAAAGATTAGATTAGATGCTAGTTCAAGTCTCCCCTAACCGCAACAAAGGAGTTCCACAGAGGAAGGAAGATGGCACTATTTAGCATGGACTTCAGGGAACGTGGAATCTATGCACAAAGTGCATAGAAAAAGGAAGTTGAAAAAAAGGATATGAAATAAAATAAAAGTTGAAGAAGAAGGTAGTAGATGCTGAAAGCAGGACAGCAGTGAACCGAAAATAAAATGTTTGTAACAAAACAAAATCTCCATTCTACTTCAACAAAAAGGAAGAACTACCTAACCTTTAGCTAAGGACCTCACATATTCCCCCCAGGAGCAGAGAGACTAAAGTAACATGAGTGAGGTGAGTGGCCACTATAGCATTAAAGAACTTTAGAGATGAATAAGGAAACATGGCTAGAATATTCAAAAAAGCACTGCCGTAAATACACTCAAACACTTTTCTGATAAATACCATTGAAACATATTGCTCACTGCAAACAGAACCCTGCATTACACAGGTACACCTCGCGCATTTAGATGAACTTAGAAAATCTCAAAAAGATGGCAAAATGGTCTCATGAGGTGGCCAAAAAAAATATATAAATAGTGTTTGTTTCAAAGGCCAAAGGCAAAGCTAGGCCGGATCCCTGGGTATAAAATACATGACAACCAAACAATGTTGCCATGCAGTGACTACACTGAGAAATTTTTGAGACACCTGCGTGCCTCACACGGTTATTCGAAATATTTTGATACACAGTAGAATATTTCTGTTGACCACATATTAAAGTGGTTGAGAGAGCTAAAATACATATTCACGTTTCAAACGGCTAAAAACTTTTGTAGAAAACCGAAATGTGTTTAGATTTTGTGAATGAAGTACAATTCTCTAAAAAACCCAAATAGTACCCCTTCACTAATTTTTCTTCTAATTCTCAGACGTTCTTAGACGTTGTCTATACATTAGTGTACTCAGTGACCCGTCTGATGAAGTGAAATATTTATGTGGAATAAAATTTATTTAGATTCAAGTGTGTCATGGTTGACACACCTAAGTGTGTTGTATAAGCCCATGACATATAAAGGTGTCTCGGTTTTGGGACAAAATTTTTCTCAGTGTACAGACAATGCACAATGATGAAGATCACCATTCCAAACTTGTACACATAACCGAATACATGGACAACTAACAAAACAAATATGGCTAAACAGTGTCAAGATCAACTATATAATGTAATTAAACAAACAATCTTTGTTGGAAAAGGAGATTTCAATCACTGCACAGAAATTTGAAACAATTGAAAAATAATTTTTATAAAAGTATACAAAAATCTTTGAGTTGAATGAATTAATATGTAACACATTGAAAGACGCAAAATAGTAATTACCAGTTATTGAGGCTTTCTTGAGCACTTGTCTGGGCAGAGCTATGGCCACCCGGCGCATCTGTTGTCTGTTCAGCTCAGTGGCCGAGGAGGCAGCAGCGCGTCCTCGGTCGAGCATTTCCACTCGCTCCACTTCCTGAGCAACATGCGAGAAGTTCAGTCATCTAAACTTTGAGATCCCTTAACACGTTTCCTGAGATGGGTTAAACCAAAATTCAATTTTCAATTCAAATTTAAAACCAATTGAAGTAAGCAATTTTGAAAATAGCAAACAATAATTGAAACATGCCTTCACTCAGCTTTCATCAAGTATTTATAAAAATTAAGTTAGTGACTGCAGGGTGGTTAGCAGCATTATGAAAATCCCCTCAGTGACCACCAGTTAGTCCCTTGACAGAAACGAAGTTAGATACCTTTAAATCACCTCATGCATCCTGTTTCTTCAGCTCTGCAACACTGTAACTTTTCCAATTGCATAAATGAATTAGCAAATTTCTCAAGGTTTCTTACACATGTTATTCCCAATACAAGAAATACCAGAAGTATAGAAGATTTGATTGATTTTACTGTAATGATTAATTCAATATTATGGTGAGTTAATGAGAGCTTGTACTAGAATCAACACTGAAACCGAGTTGTTGAAACTTAGCCTATCTTTATTTCCATTTTGCTAACACACAAGCAGTTAAAGAAAAGAAATATTTCCAAGTCAAGATGATATGAATGAATTTGAGTACTGATAACACATAATTAAATCTAAAAATAAAGATTACTTTTTCATATATTTTTAAAAATTAACCTCTCTAAAATGAAATTCTACTCAACTATATCATATCCTAATCACTATATTTATATAAACAAAAGGGAAATTCCAGACAATTTTCTAATTTTAAGTGATGGATCTGCAAAATAGATTTAGTTGAAATAGCAATCATAGTTTTTAAGCAAAAAGTAGTCTCAGAATGTAATACAATCATTTAGGCAACATATGGCTGTTTCATCAAAAACTTTGCAGACTGAATTTGTATCTGCCTGTAACAATTACAGCAACATTCATCTTCTCACATAAATGTGCTTTAATGCCAGATTATTTTTTTTTCTTATGTCTACTACGTAATAATTTTGCTTTTCTTCCTGTTATTTGAGTCACCGAGAGGCTTTTACTTCAGTAGTCATAAAAAAAGCTGCACATCACTGCTATCACAAGCACTGGTAATGATCATATATCAACACTTTTCCCTAACTCCTTAGAGAGGAATGAAAACAACCCTATTTAGTTTGGAATTTAGAAAACAGGGAATCTATGCACAAGTGAGTTCTCACACCCAATTTCTAGTGCATAGGAAAGGAAAGATTGAAAGAAGTGCGTGAAACAAGATAAAAGTGATAGAATCAACTAATACTTGCTAAAAAAAATGGTTTACAGCAATAAAAAAGATATTCAATTTTACCCGAAAAGAATTCAGTTAAGATTTCTCAAGTACCCACTAGAGAGTCCTAATTCTGAAAAATAAATAATTGGTTCTTCTTCAGAGGTGCTTGAAAAATACATTCCAAAAATTTTCCACATTAAAAAGAAAGATTTCAAGAAAAGAAATCAAGAGAGATAGTGACATACTGTAGTAGTGAGCATTCAAGCGTGGTACAAACCTAACCACCTCAAATAAGAGTAGGATTTAACAAAGCTAGGGTTACTTAAAATTGTGATATTAGCACCCTGTGTCCAACGTGATTCCTCCGTGTGTTGTACTATGCCGTGCAAAAATTTGTACACAATCTTCAGCAAAATCTAAATCATTCATGCAAAAATGCAACATAAAGCACAGATAAACTATTTTTTCTTAGTGTGTTGCCAAGCAAGAGATACTTAAGATTTTGAAAAATCTTATCAAATTTCATCAGAGCAGTAGAAAATTGGAGGACAGAATAAATAACACTTTGACAATTCAAGATAGTAAACTGTACTAGAATAGGTGAGGTATATTTTAACAATATCCATCAACTGTCACCTTGGTCCAGCCAGTTAGACATATATGCTCAAAAGTTAGCACTTGATACAAACCTTAAGGAAGAAATTTTGAGCATGTCTGAAAACATCAGACCACGAAAAAGCCTGTCGGTCTCCCCGACACTGTGCAGATGAGCAGTGGTTCAAAGCTTTAGTGAAGCGATCATTGTTCAGCAGGCTCTGCAGGTCACTAAATGCTTTCTGAAAATGGATAATCAGGCTTCAGTAAAACTGTAATGGAATGTATTAAACCAAGTCAAATTATTCAGTTTCCACATTGTATGAAAGCGAGCTTGAAATTTCAAAAGTCACGATAGACTAATGCTTCAGAAGCAACTACAAATCAATCATTTACAATTTCTCATTCTTCCACCAGTATTAATGAGGACTTGATTTCTCTACTGATAAAAGAAATAAAACCATCAACAATTCTACAAGATAAAAAGGTAACTTTATTCTATATTTTACCTTTTCTATGCAAAAGTGAAGGTTAAGCTTTTAGAAATTTATATTTCATCAAAAACTATAACTCAAAATTTACTGCAGTTAATTATTTAATTTTAGATACAACCATGAAAGATAACTACAGCAAACATACACATACTTAGATACATGCTAAAACAAATCCGTACAGTAAGTTATTAAAGGATACATTTGCATTCCTGAAAACTTTAGCGTAAATCAAAATTACTGTATACCAAAACTATTATAATGTGTAATAATAGGGATGTGTTCCAGCACATCAAAAGTCAACCTTACAGACATAAAAATAGTCATGTAAAAAATGTGAAGCAATGCACCAAAATATTGAGTGAACCGTGTTGTGATAATATCCACGAAAAACACGCCATAAGGATTTCTTTGGTGTTAAGTGAGAAACGTGGAAAGATACTGATTGTTGTGGCCATGCGGCGTGGTGCTACCATGTGGTGTAAACAAAACACCATAATACCATATCTGTGAATTTTTCTCACCATAAATAAACTCAAGAGTAGGAATTACCAAACGCTGTAACTGTGAATTTAACCGATATCAAAGTAACGTACAAGGAAGACTTATAGTATTAGAAATAAATGAGTGCCCATTTGCACTTCTGTATGTTTGCTCCAATATTTTGGTTTTACTGGAAAACAAAGTGCAAAAAATTGCAGAGAATGTAATTAATTTCCTGATTAGTGAAGTTTTCTTAGTTATCATCAAACAACATAGTTAACCCTCTACCGCCGGTAGAGGGTTAGAGGGTTCTACTCATATTGCCGGTATTATAACCACCGTTATTAGAGGTGGCTGTAGCATCAGGTTGTCTCCAACATCACATTAGAGACGAACTGCAACTCGGCAGTGAACTTCAAAAAATACATAAGAGCATCTACTTGACGAGAAATAAAATATATTAGCAGTTTTATTGAGTGTTCCCTGGGGGGAACGTTCGGCGGTAGAGGGTTAAAGGCTCCATAGCCATAACACTGACAATCTCAAGAGAGGAAAGAGAAAGAACCATTTACTCTGGATTACAGGAAATGGGCAATCTATGCTTGAAGTATGTTGTCACATATGATACTCAGTACATAAAAAGAGCAAGTTAGGGAGGAAGGCAAAAAATGACAAAGAAGAAATTGCAAAAAAAGTTTTGAGAAGTGATAGTAGTGAGCAGGCACAAAAAATAGAAGCCCCAAAGGCTCAATTTTGCTAAGGTAACCCAACAGTCTCTCCCCTGGGAGGTTCAAGTCCCCATGGCATAAAATAGATAAAATTAATCAACCTAAACTTATAACCTGTCCTATGCTCCTTTGGGGATCAGAGGTGCATAGAGCTTGTAACCTTTAATACAAAGCAAAATGATGGGCTATAACATAGACCAGTATACTGAAGAAGCATTTGTAATGATTAGTTTCACGTACAGCAACACCTCTTGATTCCCCTAATTTGTTTCTTAGAGGGCTGTCCTAAGCGTGATGTTGAAATTGGCTAAAATTTTACCACTGAAATGTAAAATTTATGACTGGCTAGGATCCTTCATCACTGGCCATTGTTTGTTTGGATTGGAAAAAATTGTTGAGTCAAATGTGTTTGGACTGGTAAGTGTTCAAATTTAAAGAATGCTCTAATCACAGATACACCTTTAACACGTCAAGTGCGGGGGATTAAACTGAAGCTCAATGTCCAACTCAAATTTTAAGTGAAATGTAGTAAGAAATTTTGATAATAGCAAACATTAACTGGATCATGCCTTTATTTACCTTGCATTCAGTACTTACAAAAGTTGAGTCAGTGACTGCTAGTTAATCAGCAGCATTATGAAAATCTCCTAAATGACCACCGGAGGGTCACGCCGCACTTAACGTGTTAAATAGAAAAAAATGACTGAAGACCCTTGTTGAACAGTGATGAAAGTAATAAAGATTTGAATAAAATTTTGTGGGCCATGAAATCTTTGATTCACTTCCAATGAGGTAAGTCATCCAATGAGACTTACCTTTTGAGAACATACTTTATATATAAGATGAAAAACTTATGTAATATTGTGTCTAGAATGAAGTAGTGATGAACCGATGTATCGGTATTGGTATCAGCAGTATCGGTCATTTTTACTGGTATCAGTATCGGCAAAATTCAGCCAATACTTTCCAATAATACGTATTTTATCATGAAAATGAAAGTCATAAATCGTGAAAGTAAAAGTACCTAACCTAATAATACCCGTTGTGTG
>JACJUY010001861.1:101702-111842 GCA_014220935.1 Platorchestia sp. MABIK | reverse complement strand
GTTTAAATCACATTTGAATTCTCATGGCGTGAGTGGGTACTCATGTAGGTCAGAAGTACATCCTTTCTAGGTGTTCACTACAAGTCTCAAAGCTCTAACAGCCGTACCCTCACCGCCTCGACTGTCAGCCGTGCCGCCACGCTACGTCCTCGACCCGAGTCAGCTCCCACCAAGCGTCTCTGGTACTACCAAGTCAGAGACCCTTGGCCAGCAACAGCCCCACCGGTCTACTCTAGACCGCCACTCACGCTGCGACGCTCCGACAACCGTCGGTCCTCTAAGGCGTCCTTGGGTGCTGTCTTACCTGACTGTAATATTCCTTTGTATGCCACGACTGTGTTGAAATTCTAGCCATTGCTCAAAGCTGAGGTCCTCTGCGGACTTAAGTAAGGCAATATTTAATGGCCTTCCGCAGTAAGGGGTCTTAGGCTGTAGTCAAATTAATTAACCTAAAATCAATAAAGCAAATAATCCACGACTAGCAGAGCAATGGTGGGGGTTCCTCACATCTTCGGTTGCAAGCGTATTTGAAAATTTCTAAAGTACGTCTGCGCTTGTTCTTTCGAGTCCTACGTCACCACAGTTGATTCGGACGAACCAACGTGGGCGGTCGTTCGCGGCTGCCACGTCAGACAGCATCTAACCGCGACCACGGGTGCATCCAAATTTTGCGCTCCGCTGGTCTCTGGTCTACAAATTCCTCGCTACCTTGAACCCTTGGTCCATGGACAGCAGGCTATATTGAGAAGAGTTCACCTGAACATTATTTTCGAAGGTGAGAATACACTTTGCCGCCATGCTCTGCTTGTCTAATAATTATTAAGCGTTGCCGACCCCTTAAGGGTGTCAGGCATTTTTGTGAATTTTGTGCCCCGTTAAAATTGGGGACTTTTTTGCCACTTTATAGCCGGGTGGCATCACAACTGTCGGCGATATTCACAATAATACGGCATTCATTTCAGTTGAGTTTTCCTTACTCTGTCGGTTTCGTTTGTACCTCAGGCACTCACTTCAGGCATAGATATTCAGAGTCTAAAGATATTCACAGTCTGACCGGAGCGTAAAGCAGCCTGAGGGAAAACACTACACTGGTTGCCCCCAGAGTGACCCGGCAGGTGGAATTATGGCTTGGAAAGATGTCCGTTTACCCGCTTACGAAGGTGACATCAAAGGATGGCTCCTCCACTGCGATGTTTATCTTGCGCAAATCCCAAATCTGAACGACGCTTCTAAGTTAGGGGCGCTCCTTAGTAGGCTACCCACGCACATCATATCCGGAGTACAAGAGGCACTGTTGAACCCCCCGGCAAACGGTAAATTCGACGCCCTAAAAGCTGCACTAACGAAACGTTTCGTTCATTACAACGAAGAGACAAACTGCCACGCTACTGTTAAAATAACGCTGGGAGACAGCGATTCGGGATACTCAACAACTGAAGACAAGCTCCGCTACTAGCTTCAGTCGTCTGCTCTTTGTCACGCTCATTTTTTAATATCTTCGGAAGGTAGTGTTATGTCGCTCTTGCCTGACTTCCGGGCACGGCTGGTTTTAAGATGAAGTCTGTAACTGACAGAGCTCAGTACACTGATACGTGCGTACCAGAGTGTTTCCTTACTCCTGTCTTTTTAAAAACAAACATCGGCATCTACGGATGCTTTATTTCCAATTGAAGCATGATACATATCACCTTTTACATTGGTTTTTCAAATGCCTTATAACTAACACCAGGACGCCATGACGCTTTCCCCCGGTCAAGACCGGTACCCATTTCAGACACCTGGGGAGAGTGGGGCCTTGTGCTTAGAATTTTTCTCCTAGACCCAACAGAGAAAATCGCCACCAGCGCCGAGACTCGAACCCGGGTCTCCCCGCACGGAGTCAGGTCCGCTACACACACGGCTATGGCGAGCACAGCTAAGCTACTGGTGGTTTAAGCTACTGAAACTGTAGTTTGCAGCTACAGCTAAATAAATCTCATGTTGTGTTGGAAAGAAACTACACAACAATGCTGTATTTTTTCCATTTTCTCCCTATGGTGAGAAATCTAATAAATTTAATGGGTGAGTTAAAGCGTGCTTTTTTAGGCAGTCTACTCACTTTTATTTATTTTTTCACTTTCGCTCGAAATGATATTTTTGAATATCTGTCGCAACAAGTAATTCTAATGGGATTCCCTGATATCAAGAAATTCAACGCTTAAATGTCAATGCAAGTGTAAACTGTCATAAGTGTTTTCATTCCACAAAGTTCGCTATCTCTAGTGTTTCCACGAATGTTTTCAAACACTCCCACGCATTAAAATTGGCGAAGGTGAAATCGAAGAAACCAACTCATGTAAATTTCTGGGCATCATAATAGATAAACATCTGACCTTCAAAGAGCACATCGCTCATATTAGTTCTAAATTATCAAAATCCATCGGAATCCTAAATAAAGTCAAAAATTTCCTCCCTGAATCAGCCTTACAAATGCTCTACCGAACGCTCATTTCACCATACTTGCAATACGGAATAGAAGCATGGCACGGAACTGATAAAAATAAAACAAATAAAATTTTTACTCTGCAAAAAAGAGCCATCAGAGTGGTAAAGAACCTAGAATATAATGCTCACACAAATGATTCATTCAAAAATTTACAATTACTTAAACTTTCGGATCCCTACGAAATCTCCATTTGTAATTTCATTTACAAAACATTTACAAATGATGGCGATAATAGCCTAAAACAATTATGAACTGCGCAAACTGGTCATCATGACCATTTAACCCGAAATAGAAGTAAATTCATGCTTCCTTATTATTAAAAGGCCCGGTCGCAACACAGTATCCTCTTCGTTGGAACTAAAACTTGAAACTCAATACCTGAGGAGATCTGTGAAAGTAATTCTAACAAAGAATTCAAAAGAAATCTTGAGTCTCACATCCTATCAGAATACTAGTCGTGTAAGATCATCGTGTAAGATCACCAAGTCAAATCTTGCCTCCTATACGTCTGATCCTAATAATGTAATTTGCCATGGTTAACATCGCCGATCTTCAGTTTGTTCTTAAATCGTTTATCGAATATACTTTTAAATTTAGTCCATTTGACCTATATTGTAAAATGAAGCATCAAATCTCGAGTTAATTATCTCATTGATCAGTCATATGCGAAGCCAGATTAAGTGAATTAGGTTAAACTTTATTTTACACCTTAGAATAACGTGATGGTAGGATGCCCTAGAAGTCGCTGTACTTGTTCGGGCCCACAGGTAGCTATACTCAAATTTGACCATTGTACTAGACTTACGAAACATTCTACCTCTGTAACACCTGTGGTAAATAAATTGTTTAAATTGTTTGAATTAACACTCTGTTCAACTTCAATTAATCATCCGTAGGATATTTTTCATGTTGTTTTTTTACTCTGTCTATGTACAAGCATCAAACTGGACCATCATGGCACCTATATATGTTTATCAATTGGAGACATTTGCATCATGACATCTAAAAAATGTAACGTTTTCTGATGTGTTAACCTTAATGGGGCCAACCCAAGATTTCAATTTTTTGCATCCGATGAGTTTGAAATTTGGCCAATTTATGTATTTGTTGAAAGTAAACTTGTTTTACTCTTGTAACTTTTGCGATTTAGGCCTTATTTTTTTTAATTTGAAAAATTTGTTTTTGGTACATTTTTATGGATATTTCAAAAAAAGACTACTCATTCAGTTTGTAGGCTAGAACAAAAACAAAGGCAGTTTTAGAATCTTTGGAGCATTTCTAACAAAAGTACGTTAGAAAACTTTACATTTGTAACTTTTCGTTCTTATTATATTCGATATTTTATCACTAATCATATATACACTAATGTCGGGTTTTGTGATTGATAAAAAATTTTCTTTTGTACAATTTGGAAGTTTGCTACCGTACTTTTGTTAGAAACGTTCCAAGGATTCTAAAACTGCCTTTGGTTTTGTTCTAGCATAAAAACTCAATGACAAGTCCTCTTTGAATGTTGAAAGTTAGAGGTGTTGAGTATAAGCCAAAAACAAAATTTTTTGTGCAAGTGTAAAATAATGGACAATTTATGTAATTGAATGCTGTTTTCATTTTTATTTCGATAATCTCCATACATAACTTCATATTCACACTATGAACTGTTATTTACAAAAAAATTTGATTCATTTTTAAATAAATATTATGAACTTTTATATTTTATTTGTAGTCTGATTCTTATGAAATTTTACTATTATATGCAATTTTTTTAAATAAAAATAATTTCATCTATTCATTTTTTCGATTAAGGTCTTAGTTTTCTCAAAAAATAGGCATATTGGTTTTTAGTTCACTTTTATTGATTTTTCAAATGAATATAACTCATTGAGTTTTTATGCTAGAACAAAACCAAAGACAGGTTTAGAATCCCTGAAGCATTGTAAACAAAGTTATGGTTTCAAATTTTCCTGTTTCCGTTTTGTTTCCTTTTTAAATGTGGTCAAAAGGGGTTCGAAAATCCAGGATTTTTGGTCCCCTTACCCCCCCCCCCTTCTCTCCTAGGAGGGGGGTGATCTAGTGTCCATAGCGCCCTAAATTTTAGAACCGAATAGTCCACCACCTAAGGGTTCTTTTCCAACAACAAAACAAAAAAAGCTCACCGGACCGACAGGGGCCTGGCAGCACAGAGTCCAATATCGCAGGATTTCTACCCCGCCCACCCCTCTCCCTCCACTTCCGAGTAGCTACAGAAATGTTAGGTTATGGTAATTTAGGTTAGGTTAAGTCAACTTAAGTTAGGTTGGTCGGTTAAGGTTGGTAAGGTTGGTTATGTTAAGTTAGGTTGGTAGATTAGGTTATGTTAGGTTAGGTTGGGTTAGGTTAGGCCAAGTTCAGTTAGTTTTAGGTTAAGTTAAAAAGTTTGAGAATCCCTGTCCTTGAGTGCCGAGATGGAGGGTCGAATGGACAAGCACCAGCGGTTGTTGTCATAATGCATAATGATTTATAATGATTTATAAATCATTATAAATCATTTATTATAATGATTAATT
This sequence comes from Platorchestia sp. MABIK, assembly GCA_014220935.1. Classification (NCBI taxonomy): domain Eukaryota; kingdom Metazoa; phylum Arthropoda; class Malacostraca; order Amphipoda; family Talitridae; genus Platorchestia; species Platorchestia sp. MABIK. The sequence continues at coordinate 106,814 of JACJUY010001861.1, read as the reverse complement.
ATAATGATTTAATGCAGGTTAACTTTGGTATTCCGCTGTAGTATCCACTTTCTAAATACTTGTAGTGGTTATAATGCAGTGATTCATAATAACTGTATAACGAACTGAGGTTAATAAACCTCAGTAGTACTACATAGTTAAAAAATTGGCGCGAATGACAACTTGATGTAGCAACTCGGAGGTGGAGGGAGAGGGGTGGGGGGGTAGAAATCCTACGATATTGGACTCAGTGCGGCCTGGCAGGGGCCTGGGTTGACCTCTTCAAAGGATCCTAATGCTTTCTTCTCTTATTCGCGTCTTAAAATGTTCTTGTTAGTCGTGTGTGGTGCAATTTTCATGTAATTTAATGAGCTCTTGAGTATGTTATGACTATCCTATTTGTGTGGCTAATTTCAAATATTACTCCAAGTGTGTTGTACATGTCTTAGAAGCCGTTGTAGAACAATTGTTGTCATGTTTCTGACTCAGGTAGGCTCTTTTGTATCACTATTACCAGCATGGAAATATAATAAATTCGGGGGCTGAAAAGAAACATTTTCTCCAAGTGCCGTGATTGGAATATTAGTTGACAGGTAGGAGTGAAAATATAATTCTGAATGCTAACCTCTCTGCCTTAGACGCTGGATTATTTTAATCCATTGTTTTACTTTAAAAAAATTCCTTATATCAGAAGTCCCTGAGCTCGTACTTTAATGTAAGTGTGCACTAAAAGGAGTGTTTTCAGCAATGCATCATCACTGAAATTGTGCTTTCTTTCCTAATTGTAGTGACATATATTATCAAACATAGATTAAAGCAAAATTAGGAATCCGTTGCTCTCAATTATTTGTTTCGAATAATGACATGAGTTTTATGATACTCAAGTGTGTATATCAACTCAATAATTTATTTCGACTAGTTGGGTATTACGATACTCATGTGTGTGTATCATATAAGGATCCTCACTTAAGATATTTTTAAAAACAATGATGAACTTTTTGTATCATTTTTATTGGAAATAAACTGTTTTTCTTATTTTACTTATTTTTTCAGTACAGCTTAAGAGGGCTGTGATCCGGGAAATTTATTATGATGTGTGTATTAATTTTAAAGTACCGTTTCAGCAGTGGTACAGTGGTTAAGGGATCGGCCTTGCATGTTGGAGACGAGGGTTCGTATCCCGGCACTGGCGCGGCGATTTTCCCCGTTGGGTATAAGGGAGAGCTCAAGCACAATACCCCACTCATCCCAGGTGTCGGAAATGGGTACCGGCTTCACGGGGGAACCGTCATGGTGTCCTATATATAGTGTTAGTTATACGACATTTGAAAAACCAATGCTTAAGATCATATGTATCAGGCTTGATTGGAAATAAAGCATCCTAAGATGCCGATGCTTTTTTTCTTATTCAAACTCTATTTTTATTAGCACAATACAAATCAATTATTTTGAAATGCAACATGCATCGCAATCCCAAAGCCTTTTCGGGCAACAGTCTCTGAATTTTTGAACCTCAATGACTGAGCATCATTTCATTAACTCGTTCACAAGCATAGCGAACACTAACCTTCGCACTCTCGTTTTCCTCACAAGATCGTCTAGGTTTTAGTTTCCGCTTGCCAACTCGTCTGTCGAAATAAACATTATAAACTGGAAACACTCTCGCACAACTTCTACCCCTCTCCTTTATCACTAATTGTGCCGTATTCAAAGTAAAAGGTGTGCGAGTAAGGTCTCTACCAAATTTATCCGAGAGGTATATCTCCTAAGTAAAAGGACCGCGCTCCACCACCAAAGCTCTACCTGAAAGATGGATAATATCTCGCCTGTCAAACTGTAATAGCATCTTGTAGTTGGCAATCCAAGTGCAGAGATGCGAAACATAACCCATGAAGTTCCTCAAGAGTCTGTTCTCGGGGTCTATTTTATTTCTTATATTTTCAAATGATTGCCGGAAATCAATACCTTTCTATGAATTCATTCTGTTAACGGATAATAGCACATTATCCTAGTTTCTCCGATGAAAATACCAGGAACATTTGATACCAAATTAAAAAGGAATTCAAACGGGATTTCGTGTAGGATGAACTACAACCGGAGTAGACTATATTCTCCTTTAAGAAGAAGATATTGTTCCTTACATTTGGTAAACTGAATAAATTCAAAGGATTTACAGCTGTACAATCCTTGAAACAATAATTGAAGAAAATTTCTCATGAAATAATCACCCTATCAGTAAAAATTTATTCATATAAATCAAAATTTAGCGTATGTTATATATATTCTACCAAGATATTTTTCAATAATTTTACTTTTTGTGTTACTCTAGTAAGTAATTTAAAGGTTGAGTCTTTCTTCGGATACAAAAATACTCTTTCCAGTTAGATGCGAACTTCTTTGGTTTATTCTTGAAATTGTGTCCAATGCACATTGTTAGGCCCCGCGCCAGTCCGAATATTCTCGCCTCTTTAGAAATAATGTTCGTCAAAATTTAATTCATGTATCCTAGATACTCGCCAAACCCCCTTCAATCCGGCTTGTCCGAAATTCGACAGAGCGACTAAATTCAACTGGTCCGCTCCCTGGAATTTCGAACAGCCTAACGGAGAGCGACTAAATTCAACTGGTCCGCTCCCTGGAATTTCGAACAGCCTAACGGAGAGCGACTGAAAAAGCTTCCTGAAAAATTTCAGAACCGCCTGATCTGCTATCGAAATCTGCTGCAACTAATACTATTTTCTTGCCAATAAACTCTGGAAATAAACCGAGTATTATCTTCCCTGAGAAGAATACTGGCTCCCAAGAAGGACCAGCCTCAAGAATTATCAATAAGGGCCGAACAGGATTCGCGCACCTAAATAATCTATTACTGGCTCCCAAGAAGGACCAGCCTCAATAATTATCTAACTATTGGCGTCAAACAGAACAGCCTATCAAATCTAATAAAAACCAATAAACCATATATCTAACAAGTGGCGCCCGAACTCAGCGACCTGAACTCTGGGAAGCTGCATCTTCAATCAAACCGAACTCAGCGACCCAAACTCGGGAAAACTGCATCTATTATCAAGATCAGTCAAAGCTGCGGCAGAGGAAATACGCCTCGAATCAACCATTCTTCAAAGTCGGTTAAATAAAACCCGCATCTCCCGCCTCAACAGGAATTGGCTGTGGGAGCAGTACTAAAGAAACTACGCCTAATACTCAAACATCGAACAAACCGGTTAAGATGGATTGCGTACAAAGAGCGCAACGATATGCAGAAGCTCTGGGAATAACCCCGAAACAGCCGGAATACCGAGAGATTTTCCTCGGTCGGTTGCAAAGGCTGGAGCAAGAGGAACGAGAACGAGAGGAACGAGAACGAGAGGAACGAGAACGAGAACGCGAGCGTGAGCATGAGATTTACATTCAACAACTCAACCAGCCAAGAGCCCCAGAGGCGAGACGAATTAAGATTCCGGAAATAACGCCATTCAAGCCAGAAAAAGAAGGTATGCAGGAATTTCTACAACGGTTTGAGAACCACAGTACAGCCCAAGAGCTCACCGAATACGAGGCCGTCATTGTCCTCGAAACCTTAATAACGGCCAAAGAACGAAGGCTCATTCAAACGATACCCGCCGTCGATCGATACCGCTTTAATGAAATCAGAACCCTACTATTAGAATCCCATAAGGTCACTACGGCTACACTACGCGAGAATTACTTGAAAGTAAAACCAGAAGAGGGCGATAACATGAGTCGTTATGTCCGCAGGATCGAACAAGCCTTTGATGCCTGGATTACTGGAAGCCAAGTCGAACCAGGCTACGAACAACTAAGGGATTTCGTCCTGGTTGACCGAATATTCTCCAACCCACCACCGTTCGTGGTCACCCAGCTTAAATTTTAGTTTCAGTTCTAGTTTAAGTTTCAGTTTCAGTTTCAGATTCAGTTTTAAAGACCGCGGCAGTAGAACTCTGGCTACACTGAGCGAACAGGAGGATAGCTTCTTACAAGCTCGACCGCACGCCTCTCTGCAACAGCTATGCGACAAACGTAACAACAATGACCGGGAAAGAAATAACGAGCTTCCTATGAACAAATCTACAGCAACGAGCCGAACCACGCAAACTTTTGGTCCTCCCAACCGTGCGTAAATCAACTCAGTTCCGGCAACCGCGCGTAACGAACCAGCACGCGTCGCAGCAACTCCCCAACTACCCCAGCAGGACCGCACCAATTCAACGGGCCCACAAGAGGCACGACGACATTTCTATTCCTCACATCATGGGGAATACACCACTCATTCAAGCGCTAATTGTGCCGTGCTTAATCCTCGATACCAAAGGTATCCTCCAAACTGGCGTTACTCGCGAAACAACGGCCGGGAGGAGGGCGAAGCCTCCAACGCAAGAGTACACGCGAATACTGCCAGCTTCGATGAGGAACCAACAGAATCCTCCAGCTTGCCGCCAATTGACTGCAATAATGTAGGTTTAGAAAAAGAGCTCGCACTAGGGAAATTAAAGACCTGTAACGGCCGAATCAACGAACAACCCGTCACCGTGTTATTAGACGGAGGAGCTAATGCAGTATTTATAAGGAAGAACCTCGTGCCCGTAGACACGCTTTCCGGAACAAAAATCACCGTGAAACTGGCCAATAGCCAAACTTTTCAAGCCCCCTTGACGAAAGTACGGCTCGAATGTCCCTATTACCGAGGCGACGTCACCGTCGTAGTCATGGAAAATCCTTCGCACGACGTTATTTTAGGACGAATACCAGGCACCCTTTCCTTTGATGAACCAAACTTCGATCCGACCCCACCTCCTCCGGACGCAGCCACCTACCACGTGACAACTCGAGCGATCACCTGAAAGGAAGCCGAAGTTGAACGCGCAGTCCAGGAACGACTCAAACCAGATAAAAAAGAGCTGGAAACCTTACAGCGTAACTGTGACAGCTTACAAGGATTGTTCAAAAAGGCGAAAAACAAAACAGAGGAGATTAGAAACGACGGACGAATCATTACGTATGAACTAAGGGATAAGATTCTGTATCGGAATCGGAAAACATTACAGAACGGTCAAACCACTTTCCAGCTAGTGGCACCCTTGACTCTACGCAAACAAGTACTCGAGATGGGTC
>JACJUY010001861.1:81818-93453 GCA_014220935.1 Platorchestia sp. MABIK | reverse complement strand
GACCAACAATTTCCAAATCGATGGATTGGTCGTAGTGGTGCTGTGTCCTGGCCACCTAGATCACCTGATTTGACTCCGTTAGATTTTTTCTTATGGGGCACTTGAAATCTCTGATTTATGCGACACCTGTGGAATCGAAAGAAAACCTTGTCGCTCGAATTGCAGTCGCTGCTGGAGATATCGCTGACAACCCAGGAATGTTTGGCAATGTACGCAACTCGCTTCGGCGAAGGTGTCGTGCGTATATCGATGTTAATGGTCGAAATTTTGAACACCTACTTTGATGCGTTACTTTCTGCTATTTATTAAAGTACCTCATGTTATTTAACGTTTTTCATTACCCTCGTGTGTTATTATTGAACATTAGTGCATGTGGTTAACTGGGATCGCCGTGAGTTCTCGAAGCGCAGCATTAAAAACTGCTAAGCCCATTAATGAAAAAACTAAGCATTTTTCGATATTTTTTTGCGGATGAAAAAGTGGTTAAATTTGTTTTTTCTACTAGTAGCCGAAGTTTGTACCAAGAGTTACACCAACACCCTGTGTATTATGATAAAGCAACTGACTTAATTGATGAAAAAACGCTTTTTTAGGTGCCTACTTAGTACATTGAAATATGAACTTTTGAGCGAAATAGGGGAAATGGTTTAAAGTAAAAAGGGATGTACGTGAATAATTATGCGCCTAAGACTAAAAGGTTGACGAAATAGAAATTCGGAAGCATCTTCCTATGCTTAGGTTTTAATTAGTAAATCAAGAGACTAGCTCAGGGGAAATGTTTTACCACTCCACTAATTCATTATATTTCGTATCCATGTGCTAAATTACGCTGGCAAAAAATGCCATCTACATATGCTTTAAAAAGCTGAAACATGTCATTTATGCATCCCAAATATATTACATTTACTGCTGCACTACATTAGATATTCAAGGAAAACTATAAACTACAGCAACTTGGCTAACACAGACGCAAGGAACCGAATCCCAGTAATCAGTTGCCATGGTCATATAATTGCGACTATTGAACTTCTGAAACTTCATTTAAGAAATGAGATAAATTGAGAGCATTCACTAACGGAATGTCTCGTGATACTCTGAATTTCTTTGGAAACGAATGGCATTGAGATAATTTAAAGAAACAGACTGTTTCACGAGGCTCTGATTTTCATTTAAAACGAAGCCCATTGAAAGTATTGAAGAAACAGAGTGGTTCGTGAGGCTGTGAATTTTATTTGGAGAACGAAGTGAGTTTCACACGTTTAAGAAACAGAAGGTCTCATGATACTCTGAATTTCATATGAAAACAAATGAACTTTAACGCACTTAAAAAAGTTATGGGGTCATGTTTCTCTGAATTTTATTTAAAAACGATGTAAATTGAGCGCATTTAGGGGACGGTTCGGGGTAAAAAAAGTCGTTAAGTTCTTGATGGAGTTTTCTGAGATATTTACCATAGGTGTAAAATGTTAGGAGGATTTTTTTTATGCGTTGGGTTTTTCCGGGAATTTATAATAAACATGTTTTTTTTAACATGAAAAAATAGGTGTTGCGGAAAATGATTCTTCTCCTACAATTTTGAACTTACAGAACTGAAAAAATGTTCTCTAGATAGCTAATTGTCTTGTCTATAGATCCGGTGCAAAAATTTTTCGATGCTTTGATTTGTTAAATTTTAAGAATCTTTTTCCCAAAGGCCAACCAGTTTTTTCGCTTTTTCGAATTATTTTGCGCATAATTTTTATCATGAATTAAATTAAAAAACGTTTCCACCGAATCTCTAGATCCTTTCAACCACCATTGGTTGATATGTTTCCATCACTGTACCTTCAAAACAGTGGGAGAAGAATCATTTCAAAGACCAAAAAGGTGAGTTTTCAGGAGAGCCATTTTTTCTAAAATTTGTTTTTTCTTTCTTTCCTAATTTTTGAGCCGAGTCTTCTTTTGAAATAAACTCCCCTGCTTTTGTAGTTCTATTTGATTTCTATCGATTAATATATCAGAAATTTCTGTACCTTTAAAACTGGGGAGGAAGGATCCATTTCAAAAGTAAATGAATGCAAGTTTCCGTACAGCGTTTTTTTAGAATTTTTTTGTTCACTACAAACTAATTTTTTTATTTCAACTCTATGGCTTTGTAGCTCTTTTTGAGCTCTTTCGATTGATACATTTTTCATGCCTGTACCTTCAAAACTCCGGGAGGCGATTATATGTTTACACAGCAAGTAGCTGATGACTCAGCAGCTGGACTCAAAACACTCAGTAACACCATCATAATTTATCACTGAGTAATAGAATGTTTCGTTTGAATACGAAAGCATTTCAAGCAAGGCCATGAATGAACTCTCTTGCTATTCTCGTAGAGGAACACTCAAAACTGACTCGCTATAAAGGATATAGGGGGAGGTCACCCATCCATTGGCGCGCCCAAGGTTACGCTAGTGCGCTTCTTCTACCCCGTCTAGGAGACGAACCAATGGACGTACTTGAGAGCCAATTATATCGTTGGATGCGTAAAAGCATTCTCTATAAGATGAGTTTATAAACCGAAAAAATTCCATTATCCGGAAACTGACCCGAAACGTGTCCTTAAAAAGGGAATGTTTGATGATTCGCTATTGCCAGTAACTTTTTATTGAGTGACTCGATTGTCAAAGAATTTTTGAAGTTTTTGGTGAGTAGGAATGCTCTTGAATAAATAGTATGGAGCACCCTATTTTTAAAGTTAGTCTGACTGAAATGTTTCGACAAAGTTATCACAGCTGCTTAGGGTTTAACGCAGGAGTTACTCGACGACACTAGGCGTACTACTCTACCTAAGGCGACACTATGCGTATTACTCGACCTAAGGCGACACTATGCGTATTACTCGACCTAAGGCGACACTGTGCGTATTACTTGTACTAAGACGATATGCAGTATGTGTATTACTTGTACTAAGACGACATACAGGATGCGTATTACTTGTCCTAAGACGACAGTAAGCGTATTACTTGCCCTAAGACGACAGTAAGCGTATTACTTGTAAGACGACACTATACGCATTTATTTTCTCGAGACACTTTAAGTATTCGTCATCATCGTAATGAAGATATTATTCGTGTGGCAGGAATTCATAACTCCTTTAATTGTACCTTGCATCGAGGAATTGGAAGGCTTTCTCATGTTGCAACAACACAAGAAGCATCACATCCACTCGTTTTTTATTTCTTCATTTGCTTTCATGAAGTATTTACTGCTAAATGATCATTCAACTCAACATTAAATTCATCTACCCCCATCAACATGAAATGAAATGAGAACACCTCAAAACCAAATCATTTATGGAGCACACTTAGATTTCCGAGCAAAAATCCATTTATTTAGCACCGCAACCCATGCCTGAACAATAGGAAGCGCTGGTCTCGACAGTTTGCGAGTGCAGTTTGCTGTTGTAGAGATCAAAACTACGAAATTACCAGCTTAGTTTTTGTATGCCTGATTCGAGTGTCAATAAAGCATCAAATTCCCCCCGCACCTTCCTTGATTTTTAATTTCAAAATCGAGGTATCCCAGTTCGTACATACACCAGGCGCAAGATCAAAATTTACGCGAAACGGACTGAGAAAAATCAATGAACCACATTAAAAAAGGCAAAAGCCTAATTTTAGCGGCACGTTCGAAAATCTCATGAAGTCAGTCGTAAAATGACTATCAAAGTCGGCTTTCATCGGCGCACGCATCGTTAATTTCAACGATAGGCTTTTTCTCGCTTTGTATTCCCCTGGAAACGCTGGCTTGTCTCCATAAAGGTGCTATACGCCTTGGAGTCGAGGCAGCCATTCAGCACGACCAGTCGGCAGAAGACGTGACGAACAGGAAGAAAAGTCGGTGGCAGATGTGACGAACAAGATGTCCAGTCGGAGGAAGCTGTGATTAACAGGATAGCCAGTCGGTGGTAGCTGTGACGAGCAAGATGTCCAGTCGGCGGAAGCTGTGATTAACAAGATGGCCAGTCGGTGGTAGCTGTGACGAGCAAGATGTCCAGTCGGCGGAAGATATGATAAACAGGATGGTTAATTGGTTGTCGTTGTGAGGAACAAGATGTCTAGTCGGCGAACAATTTAATGAACATGATGGCTAGTCGGCAAAAGATGTAATGAAGAGGATGTCCAGTCGATGGCACATGTAACGAAACAGATGCCAGGTAGAATTGTATTCGTTATGGAGACATAGTGAGCTCAACAGGAGGCGAGTTCCGCAAAGCGTCTTTCCTAATGTCTTTTACCTAATTTGGACTCCTAAACAATGTTCTTTTCTATTTTTGTAAGTGTGCAAGTCTCGGAATGTGTGCGAATTGATAAAAACGACACCGTCAAAGCATCCTGATGTTGAAATGTATATAGAAAAATTAAAAAGGTTGTTAATCAAGTCGGTTTTCTAATGTCATTGATGTTGTCATCCACATTTCTTAAGTTCTTCCATATTTAAGTGCAGATTTTAACGAACGAACTTTTGGATCTTGATAATTCCACGTGAAACAAAAGGTGCTGAGATACCAGCATAGCTAATGTGCCATGCATGAGCTGCATTAGATTAGCTACAGTGAAACACGACCGAATCATTCGAATTAATTTCAAATTCAATTCTTCGAATCGAACACAGGCTTAATTAATTTGAACGTTTTCACAAAATTCCAACAACATTTGAATAGCATTATCACGAACTCACAGAGGGTGGTGTTCAATTAAGGCATGTTTACTTCATGCCATCCTGATAAACAACATTCGCCGGAAAAGAATGCGTTGAGCATTATTCCACCGATGGCAGAATATTAATTCCGCTCATCGCTCCCCGAGTTCTCTGCCCTCCACTACGCCAGCTACGCTTGTTGTGCGATAAGCAGCTTAGAAGGAGGGTGGATCAGCTATGCGAACTGCACACTTACAGCCAGCCTCGCTAAAATTTTAATACTGACGGACCCCATTCCGATTCATTTATTATTCCAATGAAAAACTCGGAATTGAGTTCCAGGGTGTACTGCGCGTTGGTAGAATATTTTCGCATAATCAATGGCAAATAAGCTCCTGCACCTAATGGGATGCCATCACATAAGCTATGATAATTATGCTTCTGCACTTAATTGAATGCAATAGCATAAGCTATGGTAAATAAGTAACTGGCCGTGATGGAATGCTTGTACACACATGCTATGACAAACAGACACTGTACAAGTTCTTTAGATGTTTTTGGTTCTTTTCACATAGAAAAGCTGCTCGTCCGTGTCTGATCAGCTTTTAAATGTTTGTGTCGTACGGAACAATGAATTTTCGGTTACAACTTCTCAGCCAATTGTTCGTAATAAACCGGAGCAATGAATTTTCATATGATTATTAAATAGACGATTATTAAATTCATTTCAATGTATGTAAATTGGTCTACAATCTCAAATTTTAGGGAACGCGGGCTGAAAGAAAGATCAACGTGAAAACTTCAAGTGCTAGTCTTTGTGCAATGGAAAGATCCTCAACCTCAAAGAAAAGCCATGTGTTTATTTTAAGACTGAAATCTCTCATGATGAAGTACTCATAATGATATCCTTTAATTAAGATGCATTTATTATTGGAGATACCCCAGTTACGTCTATTTTTTCATTCCAATTTCACGTTCAGAAATACAATGTTCTCACTAATAGTTGGGCTTTGATTGGTAAATTTATTAGTAATGCAAAAACGAATGCTAAAAGAGGCTACGATGCTCTGAACCACCGTGACGCCACCCAACGTCATCCGGACTGTCACGTATATCATTGCATGCATGCTCGTGAGTTTCTCATAAGCTGGATTGAATTTGGCATAAATAAGCATAATCGCAATTCTTTTACCAACTGAAAGCTCCTCTTTCACAATCACGATACTTGTATGTACCCAATACGTTTCAGTTATACTAGTCCAGCATCATTAGACTTTCATTTGGTAAATAAACTTAGAAAGATTTGTGAGGCTTGATGCTACGCAACAATCAAAATAACTTCATAATAACAAAATATAAGTATGAGGTTCCTAAAATAGAGATGCAATGTAATGTAGCTGCGAAAGTGACACACTAGGCTGAATGCAAATAACGCTTCATAAGAAAGGTAACGTACACAGATTCGAAAACAAGTATTTTGGAGGCCGGGATAATTACATCCGAATGACTCAGTAACTCTTCGAATGATAACATCTGAGACAATACTTTGAGGGTTCTGCGGGGCTAAAAAAAATTCATGTGTGGATTTGCTCTTCACGTGGCTGTTTTCCCCGCGCGTCGAGTGATGGCGCCCGAGAGTGCGAGTCTCAGTATAAAATGGAAAGCCGAATTATCACACACAAATTTGGGTGCTGACCTCTAAATAAAATGAAAGGCCAAGTTAACGCATTCAGATAAGGGTGCAAACTTCTGAATGAAATGAAAAGCAGCGTTCACAGTCAACATTTGAGTCAAATCCTCTAAATAATATAGAAGGCCAAATTTACACTTTAACGTTGAAGACTAATATCAAGGTACAATGAAATAATGCATTCATTCGGGTAAATTACAGTGTAAAATTATGGAGATGAAATGAAAAACCAGGTCAACACATCCACCCAATTAGAATAAAGAAGAAGGCCTGCCTCTCGGTTTACTGTGAAGTAATTTAACTGTTCCTTCAAAACACGAGATCATGAAAGCTGTAATATCAGAGTGGTACGACTTCGTTAGAATACCGTTGACATAATTCTAAAGATTTTCACCGTGTCAAACCTTACGTTTTAATTATTACTGCACTGGTTGGTACATCTTGATTGCAAGATGTCACTTGATGTATTCACAATCTTGAAGCGCATTGTTTTCATTAAAGTAAAATTTTGAGTCAACACCTGTCGTTTGCTCTAATAACTTGAATATAAGGACTGATACCTGTACAGCACCCATGCACTAGCACACAGACGCACCCACACACAAACATGCACAGCCAAACTCACGTAAAAATACACAATGCAGCCAGGGAACACAATCACTCAGTGCATGCCTAATTAATTAGTAGAATCCGAAAATGCTACTATTTTGACATTCAAATTATACCTATACAAACACTGTAGAGGAAACAAGGTAGAGATGTTCCCATTGGGGAAAATACACCTCCTGTTCGACTAGCCAATAGAAAGGCATCATTTAAAAAAACTTTATGACGTCACCATTACATCATTTCGTTAGGCCGATAGTGGTCCCACGGTAAAGGAAACAAGGTAGGGTCAAACCAGTCTTTTTTTTCGACTACTGTGTGGGTTTGCTGATGTCACGGCAACGAACCAATAGCAGCGCTCATATTGCTTCTGGGAGCACTGCTAGCCCCAAATCTGGCTCCATTATTGGCCTAACAACATGGCGTTTTGGTGACGTCTCATAGTTTTTTTGAAATAAAGCCTTTATATTTCCTAACCGAAGAAGAAGAAGTGTATTTTCTTTCTCAGAAATGACCCTACCTTGTTTCCGATACAGTGGTGGCGCCAGATTGGGAGCTAGCTGTGATGTCATGTGCAACATGAGCTCTGCTATTGGTTCGTTGCCGTGACGTCAGCATTGCCACACGGTCGACGAAAAAAGACTGGTTTGACCCTACCTTGCTTCTTCTACCGTGGTATACAAACACATGTACAACTCATCCACTGAAAACTGCCACGTAACATATATGAGTACATTTTACCTAATAATACCCTTGGTGTATTTGTTGATTTATATACTTGTTTGGTGTTCGCTTTATCCGTCTCTCTGTCACGCTCATAAGGATGCTTAATGACCGTATCTGTGATACGAGTTTAACCAGGGCGCAAGTACAAGAATATTCTTATCACAGGTACTATTAGGATGGACATATTTGTTTGTCATCCACATCTGGAAAATTTGTTCAAGGAAAATACAATCCCGCAATTTTTGACGGGCCCTGTTCACTATTAATTAATAAATGGGATGCCACCAGGCCACAATGCTGATATTTAGTTATTTTGCCGTCGGCCGCCTCCCACGTCTTGCAACTGCTGACGTGCAAGAAACATTTTCTGCAACTTTCCCCTCCGCCAACACCGCGATGCGTCTTCCTAAGCATCATTTCTTCCACACCCACTTCTAACTTATATTTGTTTTTCACCACAAGTAAAACACGCGATCAAAGTTTGAACATGTTATCTTAAATTGGAGCCTCGATTCGCATTACTTGCTTCAGTGGGCTAGTTGAGGTCCAAATTCCGCTGTGTTTCAACAAAGTATTTTACGAGAAATTGGATGAAAAGTCTTCTAAAAAATGTGTGCTCTCATATGTGAGATGGGAGCGGTTTGTGTGAAAAATAAAAATTAAAACGTGGCAAAAATTGCTCATCAATTTCTCAATAGGTTTTGCGACACGCAACGACTCCAGTCGAATCGTTACTTTTTTGGGCTACTGAAAACCAAACCCTTAAAGAATATTTCCGAAAATCGCGATGAAAAAAATAAAATCTTAACATGAGTCTATGATAGCCAATAACATGGAGAAGTGTGTGTAATGTCAGCATTGCAATGGCGCTGCATAACTTCGCCCCCTAAGCTGTGGGCAACTGGAAAATCTGCTTCTGAAAATCATCGTTCGATGTTCGTAAAACAAGGATTTTCGCCATCTATTTTGTGACAGACGATACGGCAAGACCAGTAATCGCTCAATCATCCAAAAATATGTAGAACCCGATACGAAAACGAGCGTGGAAGCTGGCTCCTAAATTGTTTACGAGAAATTACTTTGAGAGAAATTTATCAAACGTTAAAAAATAAGTGGGCTGATTTGCCATTAAAATTGAGGTCAGTTTTCGGTCGGAAAGCATTATTGCAGACGACGAAGAGCGCATAGTATGACCTCAATTTAAAGCAATGTTTAATGATACAGATGTAATCACTCTGCTCCAAAGCAACAAAAGGAAATCTAAAAAAATCTTAGGAGAGTCACATATTCATCTTTTAATTCTGTATTTAGAAAATTCAAAGCTCAATGCACTCCTCATTGGACACTTCTAATGCTCTCCCAATCACTGTGATAATATATCACAAGCGTCAGGATTATGATTGTAAAGGATCTACGTAAAGCACCTCTAAACACGTTCATTGCGATGGCTTAAACTGAAATTCAACATTCAACTCTAATTTCAGTGAATCTTAGGGATCAATTTTGAAAATAGCGGAATTAAATGGATCGGGCCTTCATTTAGTTTTCAATAAGTATTTATGAAAATCAAGTCTGTGACTGCTGGTCAGTCAGCAGCGTTACCAAAATTCCCTCGGTGACCAACGATGGGTCACGTCGCAGTCAAGGTGTTAAGTTCTCAAAACCATGTTTCGATTTCAGAGCTCTAGCGGTATACTATAGCCTTATAGCCTCTTGACCGGCAATTTTACATTTCTTTGCCCATTTTGCTGTTGGTCCCTAATTATATCTTTGTCTAACGCACCTTAAAGGTTTAGTTGGGATACTCCTAATCTCGCCAACAAGCTGCCTTGATAACGACAACTTCTGATCCGTCATTCTCTATGAAATTTAGTTCACCGGTGGCTGGTACAACTGTCGTGTTCGCATATTGCACTTCTTACACGCGCTCTCGGTCCAATAATCCGAGTCATGAACAAGTCCGCCGGGGCGACGTTACAGATTATTAATCTGCTGCTCTTTGACGAGTCGTCGGAACTCGTAAGCGTGAATATTCCCCTCATATCGCTCAGACATGTTTGAATATTGCACTCGTCACCGCTGCAGCGCCATCACGAGGTGTCTGCCCCGCGTTCAGGAAGGAAGTTGCATATTATTAATCGGGCTTACGACGCCGCTCTTCACAATGGAGTCACCTGCGGAAACGACTGCAATAAACACCATCAGCATATTCACTTAGGATTTATCACTCGCACGAGAACCCGTAGAGATTCTGGACATCGTATTTACGGAAGTGATGAGCTGCTTAATGCGGGCCGTGATGAACGAACGGCAGCGACCGGCGGTCCCTGAAGATTTTTTTTGAAAGGGCGGCCTTCGATATCGGGTCCTGCAAGAAATACTGCTTATATGGAGAGAGAGCTCTTTTGTGCCGCGGGCAGAATATTGCTCTCACGCAGCGAGGTGGACGCCGATCAAAAGTATTGTAAATTCCCCATAAAGTTTGAAAAATGAAGTGGGCGATCGTTTTCATTCTCTGGACTCGAGGGCTGTACCCTCGTGTATTGTTCTCAGGCCTGAGAAATGCGTATTTCAACGCTCAATTTCACATTTTTCAGCAGCGCTTTTGAATTTATTGATGGGATGAAATAACTCTATCCTTGAAAATCTTCTAAGGTGCCGATGGTACCGAGGCAAAAAGTTGAGCAGCTGCGGCCTAATCAGCTCAATATTATCTCGCTCGAGCAACAGCGCTCGCTCATTGGATCGCGAGGAATTAATCCGCTTCCCTGAAATGGGCGTATTACCTGATGCATAATGGTCTCCGGGGGGATAAATCTTCAGATGCTAAATGAGGAATTTGAAAAGAGGATTACCTTGCATTATCGCAATATTTCTTCATACCAGTTTTAAAATACCCACAAACTGCCTCAGCCAAAAGAAAACCATGAAACTTTGTGAAGCAAACTAAATTCTCAAGTAAACAAAATTTTTAATCGGTGTTTCAACAAGCTGTTACATGAACGATAACAGCAATGCATTCGATGATCACCATGACTTAATGGTTAAGAGCATTTTTCTTTCACACAGTGTTATCAGTTCGAAACCCCGCATTGTGAGCCCAGTGTTTCTTCCCGTTGGGAAAATGACGAAGTTGACCACAATTCCCACTCGATCCAAATCGATGAAATAGGTCCTGCCTGGATGGTGTAACCGTCTTTGCGTCATGGCATTAACTAAATCGCATCTGAAAACCCTGTGCGTTATATGACGTGCAGCAATTTGATTGCAATTTAATTTCATTTTTATAAAAAACTACTGCCTTAAAATGTAAGCTATTGCCTTTAGTACAAATTCAGTAACAAACTTATAATCCCATGCTTCATAAATGTTTATTTATAATCGTTGACTAAGTCTTTAGGCTCTCCAGCCGCACGTCTATTAGTAAGATCACGGGCCTGCTCTGTAATATGCACCAGGAGTATCATCTCTTCAAAGCGCCAGAAAAATGACTAACGTTTCGAAAATTTATTCCTGGCTCTCCTTCTCCAACATCCAGGAAAAGAAAAATATTTTGCTGGCTCTCAGTTTTTTAAATACCTGGAAGCTTTCAACTTACGTTTTTAAATTTTAGTTCATGTAGTGGAAATAGCTAGAGAAATCATTGCTCTGGTTGTTACACGTGAAAGTACAGCGAATGACCTTTGAATTGCTTACAGTTACGGTGGAAGCCGGGCTCCAGCTCTACTGATTGTTTCAGATGAGGCTTTGACGCGGCTTGTTCCTTGACATGATGTCCTAACTCTGCATGTCCCCTGACATGATGCCCTGACTCTGCATGTCCACTGACATGATGCCCTGACTCTGCATGTCCCCTGACATGATGCCCTGACTCTGCATGTCCACTGACATGATGCCCTGACTCTGCATGTCCACTGACATGATGCCCTGACTCTGCATGTTCAC
>JACJUY010001861.1:59271-75824 GCA_014220935.1 Platorchestia sp. MABIK | reverse complement strand
CACATGGATCTTAACAGAACTGAAGTGAACGTTCAGTCTGAAAATACGTTCAGTCTGTTAATTGAACTATCTTTGGCCTGCAGCGCTCGAACTTTATGTTACTGTATTTCTGCACCAGTGACGAGTTTAATTAATAGTTAGAGACTCATGACAGCTATCGAATTTCGTAGCTGGGATACCAGAGCTCATGCGTGATCAGTCTCTCAATCGTTCCTCAAAAGAATACGCTTTAGATTTAAGAGCTTGGAAAGTGGTTGAAATACATCAGGTTCATAAATTCAAATATCAATGAAACACAAGCTTCAAAGTTGAATAAAGTCGCATGATGAAAATCTTTATTTTACTATTTAGTTTAATTCCAACGTATAGAACGCCATTCCAAAATGTATACCCATTAATTCAGTGAAACCGTTTTCATTGTTGAACATTTGGCTCGTGGCCAGGATACTTTCATCGTGTGTAACCTTTTTACTTCAGATGCTCATTTGTCGATATTTAAAGTGTACTCAAATTCCCCATTATCCATTTAGCGTTAACAAAAGCTGTTCAACATATTTTTCTTCAATGAATTCTTTAATAGTTGAGCATTTAAAAAAATGTACTGTCGATTTCATTCTGACGACTTTAACGATATGGATTAATAAATGTAGAATTTTAAAACTCAACTACCCAAATGAGTTTTTATCTTGTCAAAAGTTAGACCCATTGCTTGGGTTATCGTCAGAGACTGTCGGAGTATAACAGCGCTCTTGAATAAAAGCAAATTTTTAGAAACATTTCCAGCACGCTTTGGAAACAAGTAATCAAATGCGCGAAGAGAATTCTAAAATTTTGAAGCAAGAAAATGAAGCGTATGCTCGAAAATTCGTAGAAGCATTTTAGATTTGCACCTCAAAATTTGCTACGGCAATAAAATTAAAAATTTATGTCCACGGCCAACATAACCACGTAATCGCTCAATTCATTCTTCTACGAAGACGCTCTCCTAATCGTAGGCCTTTCTCTCTTTTTCCCGTTTTTTTTGTGTGGAGGCACCCCAGTCTTTTAAAATATTACACTATAGTTGTAGCCTAGATACCTTAGAGCTACACTAAGTTCAGAAGTTTGGAGATATTCGTCATGGTCATAACCCAAAATAGCGGGTTGACAGCTTGGCAAAAAAAAAATCTGTCGACTGGTGAAGGTTAAGATTTTGTCTTTATTATGGGGCCCACACCTCCTCCATTCGTTATACTACGAATGGATTCCGTAATCCTGTAAAGCAGTCAAAAACACGTTCGCGCATGGAAATGCAATCACTTTCACACTGATATTAATAAAGAGGGCAACTTTAACGCTGGATTCATCCTTTAATGAGAACACGCACTTGAAGTAATATCTTTACCATACGTAGACAATTTCCTCAACTACTATTGTTTGCAGCCCGTAAAAAATGACGAGATTCGCTATATACCTTGAATAAATTATCCAGATGTGGATGACAAACAAACATATTCATCCTAATAGTACCCGCGACTAAAAGATTTTTGTACATACGCACTGAGGAAATTCAATCACAGATACGGTCATAAAGCAACCTTATATGAGTGTGACAGAGAGACGGAGGAAGCGGACACCAAACAAATATACAATTGTAAAAATAAACAAACACACCAAGGATATTATTAGGCAAGACAAGATGTTCCCGATTTTGATAGCCCTAAACAAATAAAAATAAGTTTTATAAGAGCAGAGTGTAATCCATGTAAAGTAATCAAAATTTCTTATAAAAGCAACTCAAGAAGTAAAAAGATTTCAACTTTCTCGGTCATTCTCAACTCTGTAAAGCAAGACAAAAGAAGATGAGTTTAATCTATATCAAAGATGGAATGTTGATAACACTCCCTCCGCAATTAGAATAGCATTTTTTTAATTGTGTTATTATTTTGATTTAGATTTAACTTGTCTTCTTTTGTCTCGTGTAAGAGAGAGTTGAGAATGACCGAAAAGGCTGAAACTTTTTTACTCACTGACTTATTTTACAGAATATGATATCCTGATCCATCTGAATGCGTGTTCCTATTAGAATTTGCTAAAAGCAAAACCTTTTTATGCATCTAAAACATAAGACCCATAAACTATATGCTTAAGTGCCGGCATGAGGAGGTTGAGAGCGTGTCTGGTGTGACCTTAGCAAGAAGAACCGGAACAAGCGAAGAATGCATAAAGTTATACAGTGTGTTTTTTAAATCGGGGACCCGAAAAAATCTTTAGTAACTAAACTTTTGATAGAGTGGACAGATTTTTGAAAACAAAACGGCAGTAGAATCCTGAGCTTTGTATATTTTATTTGGTACCTACGTATTCATGATACAATAGTCAAAATAAGAATCAGAGGACACAGTAAAATTCATCCTGCTCTAAAATTGCCAACAAGATGACGAACTTGACAAAGGAACAATTATCTTTCATAAGCACTGCATACTGCTCTAATGGAAGGAGCATTGTCCGAGCCCAGCGAAGTTTCAAGAGACAGAACAACCTGCGAAATTCTCCGTCAAAGAAGGTCATTTTCATATGTGTACAGAATTTAGCCTACAGTGGGAATCTGGCGGAAAAAACAGAATGGATGACCCTGCAAAGTTATAACCGGATTGAATGTTGAAAAATCTAAGGAGATTGTGGAAAGGAAACCCAACATCAGTCTTAGGCACCTGTCTCAACAGTTAGGGATGAGTCATTGTTCTGTTCAGAAGATTTCGAAAAGATGGTTATCAATGCATGTTTATTAAGTTCAAATTTGTTAAAAGTTTAAAGAATGAGGAAGAGGATCCTGAATTTGTTAAAAGCTTGATTATGTCGAACGAGGCTTATTTCAGTTTGAATGAATGTGTAAAAAAACAGAACATGAAATTTTGGGCTATTGAAAATCCTACAGGATTGTGGAAACTCCACTTCATTCACAAAGGATAACTTTGGTGAGGTTTCATGGAGAATGGCATTATTGGTCACTATTTCTTCGAGGACAACAACGGCCGAGCAGTAACTGCTAACAGTCAGCGATACCAAGACATGCTAAACACCTTCTTAATTCCTACAGTGAACACCATGAATATTGCAAATCTCTACTTCCAGCAGAACGGGGCAACGTGCCATAACACGAGGGGTAACATGGGCATCCTGCGTGACCAGTTTCCCGGAAAGCTAATTTCAAGATTCGGCGAAATTGAGTGGCCTGCAAGGTCTCCTGATCTATCCCCATTAGATTTTTTCCTGTGTGGATATCTAAAGGCAAGGGTTTATCGTGACAAACTTACGGACCTGACTCAACTCAAGGATGCCATCCTTTCACAAATAAGATTGATCGGTCCCACCTTCACCAGTGCTGCAATGAGAAGCATGCAAACACATGCCCAATATTGCTTGCAGTCGATTGGACACCACATGAAGAATGTCATCTTCTAAAATTATTCCAAATAAAAGACACAAATCTCAGGATTCAACTGATTTTTTGTTTTCAAAAATTCGTTCATTATATCAAAAGTTATTGAAGATTTTTTCAGGGTCCCGCATTAAAAAACACCCTGTACAAAACTGATATGGAAGCAGATGTAAACAAAGCTGAGAAAAGAAAACACAGGCAAGAAATAGTACAAAATGAAGCTGAACACGCAGCTAAAATGAGAAAAACAAACTAAGGGAAAAGACAACGCTAATAATACAATTCAGAAATTCGCGGGAAGATGTCACTGCTTAAAACGTGCGGCAAAGTTTGTAGAACGGATATCAACTTTTTGTTGCTAGACAATAAACTATATTGTTTGTGATGTTGAAATCCTGTGCTTTTTTCTTGAACAGCAGGGTTTAATTTTTCTGTGCAGTAATTTTAATCTAACTACGTGAATATTAATTGACACGCAGTAGTTACAATTTGTTTTGATTGTGACTGTTTTCGTTTCTTTTGCCAATACAGGGTGCGTAAGGTATCTGAGGACACATATTTTTGTAAATTAAATTAACCCAATAATAATTAATGACGCTTTTATTTCAGAAGATCCCTTGGCATATACTACAAGAACTAATGAAATGAAAAGACACGCTGTCGTAGTGTCTGTAAAAGCGAAACACATCAATTTAGAAGTTACAAGATTGCCAAAAGTCGCCAGCTCTTTCAGTTGTAAAGTTGGAAAGGAGCTGAATGAAGAAATGGAAATGAATTGGCCACGAGCAAGAGAAAACAGCATTGCCAATGCTCTGACTCACTCAGAACACTTGAGTAACAGAAGAGTGCCTGGTTTTCGGTGCTGTTAGCAGTGAAATGTACATCATGCCCACTTGCTCTCGCTTCAGGCGCATTCACTGGCTCATTGACAGTGCAGCTGTAATGACACTGACAAGCTCTGGCCGAGCCATGAAGACGAGCCTAGTTTGCACTTTCTACGCTGAGTAAATGCGCCTGAAGAAAGAGATAGTGGGCGGGGCTTGCGCCTCTCATTACTGCTCACGCTCGCTCAATAATCGTGTAAACAGGCCTCAAAAGAATCATTGCAGATGCCTATGTCGAAACTCTTCAAACTATTGTCAAGCCTTGAATAGACAGCATAGCCAATGAAAGGGCCTATGTCTTCCAACAAGATTCGGCTCCATCACATAAAGTTCTCAAAACACAGGATTGGATGGCCGAGAATTTTCATGATCATGTCACACCAAATTTATGGCCTCTTAACTCACCAGACCTTAATCCTTTGGATTATTACGTGTGGGGCGTTGTTGAATAGGAAATTAATAAGCATCCCCATTACACAAAATCCTCTCTGGTGAAAGCAAAAGCCAGAGCAATGGAGGACATAAATAAAGACCACCTGATCAAAGCTTGCAGTCGCTTTCGGATTAAAATTGAGGGGGTAATATTGTGTTTATTTGTTTTGTTACAAGAAATTGCAAGTTCCAACGATTAACAGTTTCATTTTCTATTTTTCCAAAAGTGCATAAGGTGTCCTCAGATACCCTACGCACCCTGTATTTTACCCTATCCTGAGATGCAACTCCGCAAAAATTTAAGGTTACATTTGAGGGTATGGGTAAACTGGCAATGGATGTAAAAAGTCAATTTTCTTTGCATCATTGAACAAAGAGCTTGGGCCTAGTATTCAATATTCAGGCTCATTTTGAACCACCGAGTACCCGTTAACAAGTTTATTTCAGCGAACAGCACGTGGTGAGCTTTACAATTCCTCGTCCTTCAGTGCAAAATTTATCAATTGCTTCAGGCGTTCAAGTTCATCTGTTCATGCAACTAGAAATCTTGCATAATTAATACAATCGTACGGAGTTGTCTCGCGAGCTGGACATTCATAATATCCTGAGAAACATCGAAGACAAAACCATGGGCAGAGCTGAGAATTTCGCCCCTTTGCTAAATTCTGGCAAGGAATCTGCGCCTCAACTGAGCTCATCTGCAGCTTCTGTTCTGCCTGCGCCGCCAGTCCATAATTTGCGGCGCTTGGCCAACTTGCGGCGCCCTCAAGAAAGTTAGCCTCATTTGCCAATGTTCGTCAGCAGCGGCACTAGAACTTCAAGATTGGCATACGATGATAAACTGTTGTTCCCCCGCCACAAGCGCGCCAGAGAACACGAGACTGTCATGAATTTTAAGCTCATTTTCAGAGGCATTTCATTAAAAAGTGTCTAATGAATTGGTAAAATGGATGGCATAAATGAGAATGTCAGATATATGACGAAATTGTCTGTTTTTGTCTGGTCTTTTTTTTTCAGGTAAAACAAGTGATTTGATTCTTAATTTTCCCATAGATAAGGTTTTATAGCAATTCCAAGTGTAATTTACGAACTGGGTGTTGTGTGACACACAAAATGCATGCCAGCACAAAGACCAGATATATTTATCACTGTGAACGTTAGTTATGACTACAAATGCACCCAAGCGTGTTTAAAATTAGCTGAAATATGGAGAAGCCAGAGAAGTTTTTTGACTCGTTTAGTCAATCTGTGGCACCCGCTGCTGTTTCCGGGAAATGGCATTGCGCAATGTGAGACAATCTCAGAAGTGTTCTTAGTTTACAGTAGCAGAAAAATGTGCTTACATCCAGTTGCAGTGAACCTTCTTGTTCTCTTTATGGTTCGCCGTTTGCCTGAGGGAATAAAGTACCAAAATGCGAGTACGTACACAGGACTTGTGCTAACATTGCTGAGATGTAAAATTTTACGGTTTGCCTTTTTTCTGACCCAGTCTAACGTTTTCGGCGGGCAGCCGTGATTTTAGCGGCACAATGCAGGAACTATACCTGAGCGGCGAAAATCACAGATGCTCCGAAGAAAAAGTTAGACTGAGGAGAGAGTTAAATGATAATCTACGTACACATGACCTGTGCTTAAATCATTGGAAGGCGAACTTCAAATGTTAAATAAGGATGAACTGCACGCTCGGTGTATCTTTTGTCCTGCCGAAAAGTCTTGGAAGCTGTCTTTCTAGCTCCAAGATGGAGAAATCTACCCATGATTCTGGCATCCTATCCACAATTTTCTTTCTAAACTTATGCCCAATTCTAACTCCGTTCTTGCGTGAGGCAGGACATGCACCAAGATCTAAAGATAAATCAAAACCACACTAGAGGTGCGTTAATACACTCATTTATTTTATGAACACCAACATACACAACGGTGCATACTCAACCTCTTAGATTTTCTACATTAATTGTCCCTTTATCTTGACTAAGGTAAAAATACGTTTCAAAGACAACTATGGTGCCAATTTAGTTTTCTAAATTTACTTCAGCTTTTTGATTCTTTATTTCTTGATTTTTTACGTGAAACGCAACAGTTCCTCAGAGGGTCTCGTACTTAGCATGCTCTGATAAAATATTATTAGATCCGCAAAAAGAAAACAGAACCATTTAGAGATACAAAAAAATGATAACTGACGAAACATGTAAGGGATTTCTTCTTCCAATGGTGACGTGAACAATTTAACGACAGTACAACACAACAGAAATGCTTGTGGAAAAGATTATTATTTCATCATTGTTTATTGCTGAACTCAGTATCCATTGACAAATGCACGTTCGTATGAAACCAACTCATCAAAACTGGATTATAATTGTTGCGTTATGCTTGATTGCATTCGCAGGATTCACGTGCAGTTCTGCGGAAAGAAATTATTCACGCTAATGGCGCTTTACCGCCGCTCAGGCACGCGATCTGGGTGGAGAGGGACTACATCGACCGCTCGTAGAACAAGTCTCTTTTTAATAAACGCCACGCGGCACAATGTAAAAACTCTTCCTTTTAGCTCGCTGAACGTCAATTACTTCACGGATGTACGCTCTTCTCTTCGACCAACTAAAAATTCTTGCATAATTAACACGATCGTCTGCCGTTGTCGCCCAGTATTTTCCCTAAGCTGAGCTTAACTTTATCGAGGAGCATCGAAGTTTTATGACTGTCAATTGTTTTATTCAGAACATCAATTTATGCTTTCGATTTGATCGGAAGCGCTGAGTTTCTAGCCTAACATGTTAATGGTTAAATCCTCTTTAAGGTTCGATTGTGTTCTCTGAGAAATTGTTTTAAATGTAAACGAAGGTTGCGTGTTCCCATGCGCTCAGCACTGAGTAGTGCTTAACTATTGCTAATTCATATCTCATCTTTAATAATCCTCCATCCAATAATGTGCGTGTTTGATCGGAAACATATGTTATTTTTTCGAGCACAAAGCTTTTACCATTAGCTAAAAAAAGTTTTTAAATTCCACTTATACTTATTTGGAAACTTAGCGATTGGGATGCTAGGTTGTCTTTGAATTTTGTGGCATTAAAAGGAAACTTTGATTTGCAATCGATTAAGAAATGTTCAGAGGACTTCATCAGAGTGACTTGGCCATTCAACACAGCTTTTAAAGCAAGGAATTGTTCATGTCATTTCATCTGAGTAATTCGCCATTGATTTTTCCATACAAGGACTATTTTCGTCCACTTCAGAGTGTCTAGAACATCCAGAAAGATTCATTTAAAACAAAGATGGTTCAGTTCAGCTCATCAGAGAAACATTGAGAAGGTTTCAGCTGAGCAGCGGCCGGCAAACAAGGCCTCACTAGAGCTGCTCTGAGCAACCAACGCAGCTGAGCTCCACTACCGCCGCCGTCAGATGTTTACGCCGCGCCAAATTGTTTTTAGAAATCTTCACTAAAATTTTTTGCAAAAAAATCTTACGAAAATAATATGGAAATTCGCTGAGAAACGGGCAGACGCTCGCATTCATTTAAGCAAAAGTTGAACATTTTGTGCATGTATTATTCTAAGGATTTTCAGAGAAGCTTTTGTTCCTCGTAGTT
The DNA here is from genome assembly GCA_014220935.1 of Platorchestia sp. MABIK. Taxonomy (NCBI): domain Eukaryota; kingdom Metazoa; phylum Arthropoda; class Malacostraca; order Amphipoda; family Talitridae; genus Platorchestia; species Platorchestia sp. MABIK. Next base: position 67,498 of record JACJUY010001861.1, on the reverse strand, counting down.
AAGAGGAACGACAATTGCTTGATGTGCTGTACAGCTGTGGGCTCTTTCAGCCCTTTTCCAAATGGGTAGAAAGTTTTCAAAATGCTACTACAAAATATTGCAGATAAAATACTATGTGCAAGAAACTTCAAATGTTTGTTCTCTCATTTCTGAATCTGCGGAAAAATTTCACATAAAAAAGGGTACTCAATGCGACGATTAAATTACAGTTATATCAATGTATACAAATAACTGAAGAAACAAAGGTATTTAAGTGTTATCATTACATGCTTAGCTTGGCTAATGCTTTCATTAAGAAATATAAATGCTTTCTACATCCCTGTGCCATGAGTCCCTGTCAGACATGACGCCAGGGAGAGAGCGCTGCAGTTGGGCTGCGGATACTAGCGTATGTGGCGAATATTTTGTCATCCCCAACATTCAAGTGGCCTAGGCTTATTTAATACATTATTTCTTTAAATTTTTTAATTTGCTCACGCTCATGCAGCATGACGTCATGATGTGCAACGTCGACAATTCTTCTATGATGACGCAAACAGCGTGCATCGCATCAGTGAGAGCTGCTCAAAGCGTGCGCAATCCCACACCGCAGGCAATGAAATAGCATTTGCCTTCCATGTGTGGCACGAGAAAACTTCTGTACCAATCCAACGTTCCCGATAGCAACTTCTCTGATGAACATAGAAACGGAGAAGACGCATAGAAGAAGTTAAAGCGTATTCTCTTTTGATGATTAAGCTCGCACTTTACTCGATAACCTATTTTCAGCACCTACAACTTTCTCCTTCAACTTTTATCTTGTTTAATGAACTTCTTTCTCAACTCACTGTTTCAATGCACCTTGTGCATAGAGTCCGCGTTTCCTTAGCTCCATGCTAAATGGTGCCTTCCTCTCTTAGGAACGTCTTGGTTGCGGTTAGGAAGGCTTAAACTAACATCTAATCTAATTCAATGACTCACTAACCTTTATGTTGGAAAGCTGAAAAACAATTATTCAGCCCGCCTGTAATAACAGAACTACGAATAAAGAAATACATTTGCAATGGCGTAGTTACGATGTGCGCCTCACTAGGCTTTGCATAAACTTGCGTAAGGGCGCAACTTTAGCGACGCGAGCGAGCTGCCATTCAAGCGCGTCCAGACGTAGATGGGCTCCTCGTAAATTCTTACTAACTAAAATTTTGAAGAAACGCGCAAGTGAAGGAAGCTTGATTCAATGAAGAAAATTTTACGGTCTTGTCTTAGGTGTGTGTCCCAAGGAATGCATGTCTCCCACGGGCGTAAATCATGAGAAACTTAGGGGTAATTCATAAAAACATTTGATTCCCTTTCACGTGGATTTAATAATCCATGTCCTTTGTGGATTACTGTCCAACATTTGAAATTGGGAGAGGTAAAAAATTCAAAGAAGATGACTGTAAATTTAATCGTCTTGGAATTCGCGTTCCTTCGGAAATTCCATCGACGTAAAATGACAACAAAATTTCCCTGGTAACCGTCCAAGCATTTTGTACACTAAAACGAATTTTTTCCCAACTTGAGAGGCAGAAAAATACATTCATCGTCAAAGAATATCATCCTGTCTCTGATATGAAAAGGTAAAACTTTCTTTGCCAGCAGCCTTGGGGGCTATCCTTCTTAAAATAGTTCCCAAATCCCTAAGTTGAAGTGAGAAAGAGTTTCACTTGACGCTTGCGTGACTCATCACCTTATTCTCGGTAGAAAATTTCGCACGACACTTTCCAAACTTACTTTGCTCGTTTCAAAAGAAGGAGAACGCCGAGAAGAACTGTGAAATGCGTGAAGCATTCCGAGGGATATTTCAGCGCGAAGGACCGTCGCGTCTCATCGACATGCAAGGGAGTTCCCGTGGACTTACAAATGCCTGCGCAAGTTTGGTGCGCCTTTGAGACTTTGCCCAACTTGCCTTAGCAAACCGATACTCTTGCCAGCGCCTTGGGCGGTGCGTGCAAGAAAACAATACTTCGAGAACTATAACTCTGAGCGAGTAACGTCATTACTGGCTGTCGCCGTGCCTCTGCCGTCCTTATACGAAATTATCATTTTTTGGACACCAATTCTCTACGAAAATAGTAGAGGTGAGGTACAGTATTGAAATAAAATAACATAGGTATGCTGCAAAGCTATGACCATAGATATTAGGCCAACTTTGATGTGAAGGAAATAATACAGCAATCAATGAGACAATAGTTGAGCTACAATGCTGGAGCCACCGTTAAACATTGCAGACCAAGTATAAACTTGTGAACTGGAAGCTGACATCATTGATGACCGGCGAAAGATTTGAATCGGTAATGCTGGCATCCTGCATAGCCTCTCACGAGACCTGTGCGAATATTGGAGCTTGTTGGAAAAACTAAATCGATTTATTAGATGGCTCACTTTCAAAGCAAAAAGAAGAACCGACGCATCTAAAATGGGCATCATAAAACCAAGCGTTTCGAATAACAAAGTAAAATCTATTTTTCAGCGTTCTTAAATGCAGCTTTCTCCTCTAGCAGCCGATGCACTGGATCATTTTGACTGTCATTGCTCAGGAATGCCAAAAAGGCAAGCAGAAATTCTCAAGTTGATGTATACTTTTAATGAAATTTGAGTCCAAAGACTTCTCAGCTGGAGGCAACCCTGCACGTTGTAATTAAAAACATCTCAAATCTCCTGTTCTTCGAAAAATCAGACCCTAAAAAATGTTTCCTATTCAATCAAAACCGACAAAATGGAAACTTTTTAAACTTCATTATTGCTTCATATATTTTGATTATAATAGCCACTCATATCTTATTTATTCATGTTTGACAATGTTTTTACAACTTATTAATGGATTCTAAGTTGCAACGTTTATCAATGGACAGATTGGTCAATTTTTACTCATGGTTTTTTCCCACAGCAGATGAATAACAATTTTTAAACATTCTGCATATTTAGATCGCTAATGCATACACGTCTCAATATTTCATCGCATTCAATGCGGAATAAATAAGCCCTCGAGCAGTAATAAAAAATATAGCTTCAACGTTCTCCATGCTCAAGTTTAATTCTGAAGTTAGCTTCTATCATAAAACACATCGAAAACAAATTTGCACGCAGAGAGGACGACGTTCATTACGACTTCTTCGTCTTAATTCTCTCGCAGCGACTTTCATCTCGAACGCTGGAGGTCTCTCGAGGGAAAGCATTGGACTCGAAAAGCAATTTCCATATTTAACTCTCTCGATAAAAGTGAAACCTCTTGGGTAAGGTAAGTTGCTTTGAAGTTCTCAGATGCACAACAACAACAACAACTGAGTTGCTTCTGTCCGCTCACTTGCGCAGAATCATGACCGATGTCATCTATTTGGAAGTAACGAGAGTTCAGTACTAAATTGCTGCTTGAACGTTCGTGTAGGTGCTTTCTCTCTCCTCCCACAGAAAAGTTCGATTGGGTAAAACGCGTAATATCCGCATTTGTGGATCAATACAAGTATTTCGAAGACAAAGCTGCACCGTCTCCATGTTTGCGATAGGGAAATGCTTGGCTTCACAGTTTTGTGTCCATGGAAGAACCTCAATTCAAACAATGTGTGCCTTCACAAGCATGCATTTAGAGAGAGGAAAGATTTGCTTGTAATTCCTACTGAAAGTAAAGTCGAGATTTTCCTGTTTTTATCATTGACTTTTAGAGTTACCTCCAAGCCATATTTTTCGATGTATTAATTTTCGTACATATATATATTCGGAATATTAAAAATTTAAAAGCGAAGAAACTGCTCATAAAATTAGTCATTTATGTTCAAAAACGAACAAAAAATCGAAAACGTTTCGGAGACCAGCTTCATCATCAGTGCTGTAAAATATAAAGAATAATCAATCTAACGTAAGCATGAAAACACGATTGATAATAAATTCCAGAACATACATAAAAAAAGGACAACTATGCATAACTACCTGCAAAGGATAAGAAATAAGCATGTTGTTTGAAATTGGTTTTTCCTTAAAAATATGCAAAAATTCTAAAATCCTGAGGTCAAAATCAAGGAAAGAACTAATAATTGTTTTAAAATTACAATCACGAATAATTGCACTACACTTCTCAGCATGGCTGCGTATTGTTGAATGAGGAGGATGAGCCAACAAGTTACCGGTACGAAAACTCCCTCCGCGGTGCTCTTCCACTCTCGCGTAAATATTGCGCGACGTCATTCCGACGTACGCCGATGCGCACTGCGCACTACTATACTTATACACAACTGAAGAGCGCATGAGCCCAGGAATTGAGTCCTTCTCCTAAAAAAAAGAATCAAAATTTGCGTTGCTAATCAGTATGACAGGTAAAAGTACTCCAGGAAAATGCTTCCTGAATAAAGACTTTAATTCATGGGCTGGTTTTTCAGATGGAGAACCAAAATAGGGTAAAGTGCAAAACAGGTAATTTTCACATTTAACAGGAATATAGGAATCGCATTACTTCCCAGAAAAAAAATTTTCAATTTCGGATTTTATAATTCCAAGATGAAAATCATTGTTACGAAAAATATCGCGTAGATAGCTATTGCGCAGATATTGTAATAATTATGAGCAGATATTGTAAGCCCTGCTTACTAGCTGTTTGATTCCGTTGATTTTAAAAGTGTTGGAACAAAAGCTAAAAAAAATGGTTCCCAATCCCGATGTACAGAAGTTACAAAATTTTCCCCGTTCCTAGAGACACGACAATCGAGAAGTGATAACTGCGCCTCGTTTTCAATTTCCATAGTAAATTTAATTGATGGATTTTCCTCATTCAAATAATTGAGGAAAGGTTGAGCGTGGGAAGGGCTTTTAACACGTTAAGTGCGGGAGTTAAACTGAAGCTCAATATCCAACTCAAATTTTGAGTGAAATGTAGTAAGAAATTTTGACAATAGCAAACATTAACTGGATCATGCCTTCATTTAACTTGCATTTAGTACTTACAAAAATTGAGTCAGTGACTGCTAGTCGGTCAGCAGCGTTATGAAAATCTCCTAAATGACCACTGGTGGGTCACGCCGCACTTAACGTGTTAAAGAGCAGGAAAGTATCATCACTTCTGTACATCGCAAGTTAACGTTCACGGGATTGGGAACCAGTTTTTTTAGCTTTTGTTCTAGTGCTTTGAAAATCAACGGAATCAAAACGCTGGTAAACAGGGCTCACAATATCTGCTCATAATTATTACAATATCTGCGCAATAACTCTCAACGCGATATTTTGTGTAACAATGGTTTTCCTCTTGGAATCAAAAACTCCCATACTAAAATGTTTTTCGCTAGAAAGAATTGCGATTCCGATATTCCTGTTAAATGTGAAAATTACCTGTATTGCACTTTACCCTATTTTGGTTCTCCATCTGAAAAACCAGCCTATGAATTAACTTTATTCAGTTAGCATTTTTCTGGAGTAATTTTCCGTGCCATACTGATTAGCAAAGCAAATGTCGGTTCATTTTTTCGGTACAAGGACTCAATTCCCAGGCTCATGCGCTCATCTCTTGAGTATAAGTATAGTTGCGCGCAGTGCCCATTGGCGCACGTCGGAATGACGTCGCGCAATATTTACGCGAGAGTGGCAGAGCACCGCGGAGGGAGTTTTCGTACCGGTAACTTGTTGGCTCATCCTCCTCATTCAGTAATACGCAGCCACGACGAGAAGTGTCGTGCAATTATTCGTGATAGGGATTTTAAAATAATTGACAGTTCTTTCCTTGATTTTGACCTCAGGATTTTAGAATTTTTGCATATTTTTTTGGAAAAAACAATTTTAAACAACTTGCTTACCTCTTATCCTCTTCAGATGGTTAATGTATAGTCGTCCTATTGTTTTGTACATGCTTGAATTTATTATCGATCGTGTTTTCATGCTTACGTTAGATGGATTATTCTTTGTATTTTACAGAACTGATGATGAAGCTTGTCTCCGAAACGGCTTCGATTTTTTGTCCTTTTTTGAATGAAGATGATTAATTTTATTAGCATTTTCTTCGCTTATAAAATTTTAATGAATTTGCGATTTTCGCAAATACCTATCTGTTAATCGGAATATTGGACGAGAAATGAAATAAGAATCAACTGCGTAAAATTCCTCAACAATACTACAAAATCTGCAGAATTTTCAGAAAGAAAACGCTCCGACGTCTGACTCACGTTTTTGGCCTTGTTCTCCCCACGTGAACGTCCCCTAAATATCACCCTCGAAGCTCCCATGTTAATGCGTTAGAGGAGTTGCTCTTAAATGGTTAACATCGTACCTGTCAATTCTTAAACAATTTGTTATTCTTTTATTAGTTAGTTTAAGACTTCCAAGCCACAGGAAATGCGATCTCAAGAGAGCAAAGAGAAGGGACCGTTTAGTATGAGCTATAGAATACGTGTATTCCACGTAGGAGACCCTACGGAGTTGAAGCGGAACAGGAAGAAAAGCCACTGAACAAACAGCGAAAAGAGCTTGAAAACTGAAAGAAGTCCAATGAACACGAAAGACTGAAGTCACAAGCGCCTATCTATAACTATATTGCGAACTCGGCGCGATATGTCCAATGAGATCGAAGCGCTAGTAACTTTTGTACTACTACTACTACCTAACTGAGGTACCGAACTGTATTTCCCTTCGGAGAGACAGGTCATGCCATGCTTCTATTTATGTAGGAGAAATGGATAACCTAATGTTTTGAATAGTGTTTTAGAGCTTCTTGAGGTAATTCATTTTTAATTTATTAAAAATCTTAATTAATTCTAATATCTTTGTATCTTCTTCGAACGTCAATTTTTATCAATGATAAGTCCTCTAAATTTCAATGAATTAGTTCTCCAGTCTTGCCATCTCAAATTTTGATCAGCGGAAAAGATACATCTTTTTTGCTGTTGAATAAAATGTACTTAGTTTCACCAACATTGGTTGATATTTTATTTTCTTTGAGACTGTTTGGGACATTTTCTCACCCATCATTTATTGTGTTTAATATTGCATCATAATTTTCACGTAGTATAATTGACGAGGAACAAATATCATCAGTAAAAAATATAAACGTAATGAATGATCTGCGTTTAATAATAATGTCAAATGTAGAGGAGGTCCCAGAACCAAGCCTTGAGGAACGCCATGGCTTATATCAAGAAGTTATCAAGAAGTTGGGAATGAGAGCTTCCAATTGCAACAAATTCTTTACCTTCTCAGAGGCGAAGGATAGGATAATTAGGAAAATTAGGTTTGTCTGTCCCATGGTATGGGACAAAGAAAAATAAAACGTACTTTTTACGCTACATGCGAGGGCCACAAGAAACTTTGATTACAATGCCCACACAAATGATTCATTCCAATTCCTTAAATTACTTACGATATCAGATTTCTAGCAGTTTTCCGTACGTCATTTCATGTGTTAAATTTAGAGTGATGATAGATAAATATCCTAAGCAATTAGTTATGTCTCAAACTGACCAGCATGGTTATGTATGTAGAAGCAGAAGTATTCAAACTCCCTTACTATAACAAAATAGTTTCTTTTTCACTGGAATGAAGCCTTGGACTCGATGTCTTCTCATATCGGCAAGAAAAACTGTTACGGAGTGTTTAAAGAAGAGAATCTTCTATGTCATTTCTACTTTAGGTATTGATGAAGCGAGCTGTTAAAAACAAGCCATCTACTCTCTATTCGAAGATTCAAAATGATATACCTATTGCTTTGAAATAAAACAAAATCCAAATCTATTTTTGAAAATGCAATTCTCGCTTGCATCGTTACCTAATGTTGTAGATTAAATTAGTTTTTATCCTCTCATGTGAGACAAAAAAATTCTCGATCAGACTCGTCAACGTTTTAGGCAAGTGTTCTAGAATAAATGAAGTTGTAAAAGTTGTAAAAACCTGCTTTATCTATAGGATGTCATACATATAGCAGTCACTCAATTTAATTAGGCCCACAAGAAGATATATCTCAGCGTGATCATTGTAATGGTTGTAATAGTATTGATTTAACTGTTGTATTGTTTGAGAGAGTAAAGTGAATGAATTGCTTGAATATGGCACATCTTCAGTTGACGCGTAGTCTCGTTTTGATTGGCAGATCTACAGACAAATTCTACTCCTACTCTAGTCTCTTAATGGATTTCTCACTGCGTGCTACTCGGTCGGATGCGTTTGTCATCTAAATATAAACTCATCTCCCGTTTCTTTTCTTCTCTTCAACGTTCTATTCAATTATAAAACGGAACGC
>JACJUY010001861.1:33993-51561 GCA_014220935.1 Platorchestia sp. MABIK | reverse complement strand
CAAATATAGAGAAGGATTTAAACACAAATTATGCAAAATATGGGAAGTCAATATGCGAATTGAGGAGCTAACACTGACATTTCTTCATGTCCAGAAGACGTTAATTTTTAATTCGTTTTTAGCCCTATATGTTCCAAAAAAACTTCAGATTTGCGAATTTTACCACCACGTCGAATTAAATTACACCCTGAGTATTTACCACTAAGAGCTGTTATTTCCATCTCTTTTCCAAACACAAAACAAAATACTACGTTCACCCCTTGAGTTATGAAAAAAACCTAAGCGTTGTGCGTTCTGTGCTGGGTAACGTAGACAACGTACACTGTGCAAATGTCGGGTATAATTGTCGTAAAGCAGATCAAGTCTTACTACAGCCACCTAGGAAGAAAATTTCAATAAAACAGCCTTTTTGGATAACTTATTCATTTTAAATTCTCTCTCTTGAAAATTCAGGTGAGCAGTAATTTGTGTGGATTATGAAAACTTAATATATGAGTCATATTTGAATGACAATTGAAATTCTATACGTCTATCTTTGATAGAAAATTAGCGTAACTGAAGAAGTTGGCATCCCTCACGATGTATTCGGTGGGGATTAGATGCCGCGGGGAATAGCTCCATGATTGAGGTCAACGAACTGCTAGTCTTTGCAGTTAACACAAGATTGATCTGAATTTATATTAATTCAGCCGAACGCATGCAACAACTACATAATAAACAAGGCATGCTGGTTTCAGTTGACAGAGGTGATTGACTGCGTTAACGACTTCGTTATCTCAGTCACGCTTATGTCAAATTGGAATCAAATTTGTTTTAATATTTTCAATTCGCTTCCGTTTCCCTTGTTTTTCTTTCACTTTGAAAAATTTAAAAATTTTTGTACAATAATGCTATGGAAAATAAGCGGTTTAAAAAGGACAATAACCCAAGAACACGCTATAACGGTTCCAATGAAACAAATTTGCCACTGAAGTAAATGGGCCTCGGGTTCCCTACGATAATTTTCACAATCTTTTGCAAGTCTCAGTAATACTCTGGTGACCTGAAAAGTGAGGGGTATACTTCACTTTTGAAGCCTTAAAAACCCTTTAAATTGTTGTATGCTCAACTTTTGAAGCCTTAAAATGGATAAAAGCAAAATCATTTTTTCTCGAAACGAATTATCTATTTTGAACGTTGTTTGAAATTTAGCTCGGATCAGTCGCTGAATTTCAGTGCCTTCAATAAAATACTTCCTGAGCACTACCAAAAATATTTCTATGGAAATTCATCTCCCTCTATGCAGCTTATCCGGAGAAACTCCAAACAGAAATGCAAATGGTTCTCCTTTTGCGCTCTGCATGACCCCATGAAGAGTCGGGTAAAAATTGCTCCGCAGCCCAAGCCACTTCGACTTTTGCAGTTTTCCAGCCCCAGTTTTCCTGCCCAAGCAGAAATTTTTAGTGGAGACATTTTTGAACGATGCCTGGGGGAGCTGCTCATTTGCAAAGCAATTATGAGGGTCCCTGAGCTACTTAATGCTCCAAGCCAACCGCTCTTCTTTGCTTGATAAGCCGCTGTGCTTCATGCCCAAACTCCTTAAAAGAATTCCATTCTATCTCACCGATGAAATGAACTCCTTTAATTGACTGCACGAGATTGTCTAGCCAATTTGGTTAAAAACAGATTTTGAAAGAAAAATTAAATACTTCTATCCACAGGTATTGATGCTAGTACTCGTCTCACCTACCTAGCGATCCATGCAGTTTACATATATTTTCCTGGAACCGCTGGCGTGGTGTACTAGGAAGACAAAATTTACCGGTTTAGTTTCACTTAAACTATGTTTGTTGCATGAAGAATGAATAGTGTAGGTCATGGTTGTGGGCTGATTGATAAATGATTAAAGTAAGGAACTCATCGAGCTAAAATCAGGAATTGAAGTGTTTAATAGCACTTGGTGCAGGCTACGGTATCTTTCCGAAAATTATTCCTAAAATTCGACGACTGTTAACGAATTTTTCAATCACATGAAAAGCAAACATCAAAAACGTTAACATCTACATTCATACTTCATTAGAATTGGTTACTATTTTCTAGACATTTGTTTTCGTTGACAGAAACATGTATAATTGTTCATGGATTGGATAAATCATGAGTATAAGGAATCATTTTACCATTATAAAGCCGAACGGAAGCGACTTTGGTAGGGCTGTGCTTCTAGCTCCCGCAATTCCACACTGCTTTCGTAGCGATTGAACACTGCACGGGTAAAGTAGATCAATCAAACACAAGCGTGTTTTTACCAATCTTCAAGTGAATACTTAGCGATAGAAATTTTTTTAGGCAGTTACTGCAGAAAGTTTAGAAGATGCCTAATTTTATACGTACATACTAGAACAAGTTGAAAATCTAAACGTGAAAATCGCTACTCCGAGAAGAAATTCTTCCATCCTTTGGAGTATGAGAAAAATTAATCAATGGAGTGAAGTAGACCTGAGTAGTGAATGGTGTTCAATCATTTATTTTTCGTAAAGTACTCGTAGACTTTCAGTCGAAGTCGCACAATTCACTGCTCACTGCTCAGGCCACGCTGCGTTAACAGAGTGGCTAAGGCATTTTTATCCACCACTATTAGAACAAAATTCTGGTGTCATTTACAGGTAACGTTGTCCTCGGTTCCCAAACTTTTGCGCTAAAGTGGAAACACCGAATGCTGCCACGAGTGAATTTTGTATGTGCCCACAAAGTTGCACGAGCGCAACTCTGATCAGCGAAGAACAAAATATGTTTCTTTATTTGGAAGTTCGGTAATGCCGACCTAGACTCGATTCCAGTGATGGCTGTTTTACGAGGCGCGCCGCGGCGTGCCGGGCTGTAGCGCTCTTTTAGTGCACCGAACTGGAGCTGCAGCACTGATGTAGGCGACGCACGCCGGCACTATGGACCTCTCATCAACTCTTATTTGGATAGCTCCAGCCCACCAACGTCCTTTGCAGCAAACTTTTGTTTTCACTCCATCTATGTTCTGTTTTTCCAACGCTTCAAATTTCTCGTCCCGGCTGCAGTCGTGAGTTTAGTTAGTTGGTAAAGTAGGAAGTTCTTATTTCCATTGCAGCCACGTAATGTTGTTAGAAAACTGGTGAAACTCTTTCTCTTGTTACTGCAGCACTTTGCGGTTGAACTTCGACTCTTAGCTTTTATTCTGTAGAAAAATAGTTGCTACTGCGGAAAAAATAGTTTCTACCCCGGCACGAAGTAGTTACTTCTCCGTCGAAAGTAATTCGAAATGACTCAATTAGCAAAAGTAAAAGTAAACCCGTTTTTTTTCACTATCGTAACTCTACTTAGCCAATGCGAATAGACCCACTGTTTCTGAAGGATTGCAGTGTGAATAAAAAGTTTTTAAAACACGTTTGAAAAAACTAGAAATGCTACTGTAATTTATTGGCTTGCGATTACAATGTATCCCATTGTGTTCCACTGTCTTTGAAATACTGATGTGTGAAAGCAAGATGTTCAAGATATAGGAAGAAATAATGAAATCCTTGTCTGAATAATTTAGGACTAAGACGAAACGATGTGAGTCACTCAGCACCCACTCAGACTTGGTCAAAACACAAACATTTTCCAACGATGCATTTAGCAGCTCGGTTGAGCTCCACAGATCGTACAATTGAAATATTATTGCAACTGAAGTGTTAATAGATTGAAGATTATAGTCTCATGTTTGAGTGTTTCTACGAAGCTCTCAGTTGACAACCAGAGTTGTAATCTGCGCACCGCTGAGCCTTGACTTCTCTCCGCCGATTTCACTCTGCATGAGTTAAACGAGAATAAAAGCTTTCATGTTGACATTGATTCCATATGCATTGAGCGGTCTGTATTTTTGATGTTGGCGTCAGAGTTAAAGGGGAACGAATGTTGGTAAAGCCTAGGTACAGAACAGATACGACTGCACGTCAGGTAGTGTCTTATTTTCGAAAACTTTCTGCAGTGATGTACTGGATGTCGGCGCGTTTTTTATATAAGGTTTATACTTTCATATTCTTCCCAATTTCTACAAGGAGCTGTTGAATTCCAAGAAATTGTCTCTATTTCAGCGATAGAAAACACATTTCTTAAGAATTCACTTATGTAAATAGAAAATGTTTTTATTCCAGCGATAAAATGCACATTTCTTAAAAGTATGCTTAAATTAATAGAAAATGCGTTTATTTCAGCGCTAAAAAATACATTCCTCAAAATTATGCTTAAATTAATAGAAAATGCCTTTATTTCAGTGCTAGAAAACACATTCCTTAAAAGAATGCTTAAATTAATAGAAAAAGTCTTTTTTCAGCACTAGAAAAAACACTCCATAAAAGTTTCCTTAAGTTTATACAAAATGCACTCATTTTAGCGCGAGAAACCCATTTCTTAAAAGTACACTTGAATTAATAGAAAATGCATGTATTTCAGAGCTAGAAATATTTTTTCGCTAAACAAGCATTTTCACAAGCTTTAACTTTAAAGTTACTACAGAAGCTGATTGATAGAAAGCCGCTGAGACATTAATTCACGCATTTATTCAAGAAATGTAAGTAACCACGTTTCCGTAAGTAACCACGTTTAGTAAATGTTCCTCCCCAAAATGATCGTCGTCTTAATGTGAATAAAAACTTAATTTCTTTTGAAAATATTACAAAATATCTCAAATTAAATAGCAGAAGTTTGCTAAGGCCTAGTAAGGCTATCCGCCCGGATTAGAAACTCGTCCTTAACAGTTGGGTTATTAAGAAATGTTTTCTTTTCAATAAAACAAAAAAGAGACATCTGATAGTACTTTGCTTTTGTAACAGTGCCATTACTAATGTGACTTACAAAAAAAATAATACTTTGATAGCTTTGGTTTCCCTTGTGATCATTTTTTATTTTCTACCTTCATTGCCAATTTTCCATTGTCTAACAGAACGCGCAAGACTCACGTGGCTTCGTATATTGATGGAACAAAGTCAAACGATCTTAGGTAATATAAGGAGCTGCAGTTTATTCGTAGATGAAGATTCAAATTAAAAAATACAAATGAAAAATGACAACTTACGTAAAGAACATTACCGATTGAAGCGAAAAATGAATGAATTACACATTCATTTAGACTATTTGTCACGAACAAAATTCATAGGAGCAATCTTTTATTTAAAAAATTTCCTTCGTCAGCTGAGATCCTTATACCTAACAAATCAGCGAGCTGAAGCTCTTTATCTCTCCTAACACAACTTTTGTGATCAGTGAGAGGATCGTGCAGACGGGCGTTTATACACGAAGCTGCTTTTACTACCGGGATCAATCGGCTGCAAATCGTGAATGTCGACTAGATAAAGTGATTTTCAAGAGCGCCAAACTAGGATGAACTTCAGCAATGCATAAAGTCGTTCCTTAAAGTAAGTCAAATAAAACTAAGCAATTTCTCTCCTCCAAATTCTCGATACATTATAGCCGCATTGGTTTGGAATGGTTCACGTAATGCACATCAAGATTATATTGGCAAATGATCCAAGGCTCGCGATTGCTTGTGCCAACTTCTGCCCCAAAACGAGCGAATCAAGTGCCGAAAAACGACTCTTGTTTCGTCATTTCACGGCGCTCAGCGTTTCTATTTTTCGGATAGCTGGGCCATCGAGCGACCTCTCCTCTACTCTGCCCCGTTATGGCCTCCAACTTGAGCGCTTTGCATCTTGATCCTTGGAACTGAACTTATTGGGAGGCTTCAATAGGGACAAGTTTCTCTCGAACGACTTTGCTCAACTTAATGGAGAATCGATAATTGCTCACACAGAGAGAATTCTCTCCTGTAACCCATGAATGACTGCAGGGACGCGGTGATTTTCAACGCCAGCTTTGTCGCGCTGAGAGAGTAAGACTCGCTTTCTGCAAGAGTGGACGACACCCAGCTGCACGGCAGGATAATTTTACCAAAAACTAGTGCCAGGCTGATCAGACGTGTAACTAAATTTGTGCCTCGATTACACAGACAGTAAATGAACATGCGTTGTTTCAGGGCTGATGTCGCACCGGCCCTCGCTTTCCCTCCTAATGGGTTCTCAAAGTCATGCCTTGAGTTTAGAAAAGCCTTGAAGAGTTCACGACAGAAAGAATCATGTTCTGCCGCAAAACAATTAGCGTAAATTCTCCGTTGTTAAAGGAAATTATTCAAATCGAAGAATAAGCATTGTGCCAGTATATAAGGTAAAAATTGCGTTTTAAAGTTTATAAATAAGATGATCGTACCGACTTTTGTGCTACATTGTAAGAAATTGCTTCTAATTGCATAATTCTCATAATCATTCAAGTCATGATGAAATTTGAAAAGTCCTCTTAAAGTATAAAGAGCTTCTATGAGTTGAAAGTTTATCCCAATGAAAGAGTTTAATCTATTTTTTTGCTCAACCACCAAAGCATGGTCGCTGTGCTCGTCATTGCGCGAGTTGCTCACAGATTGTTCTAATTAAACCTAACGGATTGTAAACAATATGATGTAACAGGTATCTGCACTTTGGAAGTACTTGAGATTATCAATGCCGTTCCACAAGGATTGGCTTAGAGCCCTCTTCTGATATTCATTTCATCGATTTTATTGTTATTTCTACTTCATTTTTTATAATTAATACTTCTAACAAATGAAATAGTACTCTTTCTTCTACCATTCTTGGTGAAGAGTGCAATAGAAAGGGGAAAAGTACAAATGAAAACTGGAGATACATTTGATATAACCTAAAACACCTATAGTGTGCATAAATATCGATAAAATGAAGCACTTTCTATTTTTCTTCAAACAAGAAGCATCTCTACTTCACATCAAAATCGTTGATAGCAAAGGAAACTAACGAAGGAAACAAATTCATTTAAATTTCTAGCGACTAATTGGATTTTCAGTGAAGAAATTTCAAATGTTAGTGCGTAACTATCGAAATCCATTCGAGTTCTCAATAGAGTCGAAAGTATCTCCCTTGGAGAAGCTCTAAAAAACTATACAGAACATCAGATCAATTATTTCTGACAAACGGACAAGGAACACGGCGAGGGACGCTTAAAAATAAAATGAAGTGACTTTTTACACTACGACAGCAGGCCTTTAGAGGCACAAGAGACTTGAAATGCAATGTTTATACAAATGATTCATTCATTTGAGGGATGAGGGATTTATAGATGAGGGTTTCATATACAAAAATAAACACTTAAGCTTATCCATCTCTGTCAATTTTCCTAATGTTCAAAATTCCGTGCATACGACTACGTTTGATAAAAGCGAAAAATATCCAGTAGCTCTCATCTGCTCGAACTTATCCTCATTTAACTAGATACAGAAAAATATACGCACACACCATTGCTATACCAATGCAATATATCAATGTTCTTCCCACTTCATTAAGTTTAAATCTGATGCCTCCTAACAATGAGACAATGATTTTAAGAGAAATTAAAAATACCTTAAATTTTATTTTTTATCAAGGCATTGATGAAATGAGCTATTGAAAAACAGTATTCTTTCTATAAGTTGGTTGAAAATGATAGGTCAGTTTTTCTGGAATGAAGCTCATCTTATGTTTAATCCGGAAAATGCAGTTATTGCTTGAGTCAACGGCGTAAAATTATATAATAAAAGTGATTTTCCACTCTCTCACGTTAATTAACTGTTTGATAATACTAATTTGTGCGATTCCTAGTATGCGCCAGAAATAGGTATACTACGTTAAAATAAATTTGATTTATTGGAATAAAGTTCCTACAGGATGCTTTCGAAGCTATTGAACTTTCCGGGGCGCACAGGTATATTTTTATCTCTACCTGCCCTTTCTAGTAATTCTAAGAAATGATCTTACAGGTGTATAGATAGTAGAAATGTATTTTCATATTACTCCGCAAGACATTCATCGCTAATGGCTTAGCAGTCCACCGGCCTCAGTTTACAAACCTGGCCTGTGTGATCGCGTGGGAATTAGTCATCAAATAAACGTTGTTGAAACGAAGAAGTCTTTGGCTACAAGTTGAACTTTGAATTAAATGAAGATTGCAATAAAATTCTGCTCACATCAACGTGTGTTTGAAAAAAGCTAGATTTATTTTAGCTGTACCCTGCATCAATTAAAAGGAACCAGTAGATTTCACGTAACACACGGCGTTGCGGGAAAAAATTGCAGCTTATGAACGCCTAATGGAGTTCTGGTGAAGTGTACAATTTCAATTGAATTTACGATGCGTTCATTGCACGCATTATGTCATGAAGTAACTCAGACTAGCAGCTGCCCGATATTTTCAAGTAACAAATCTGGAATCACCTTTTAGGGTTGCCAACAACAAATTAAGAATTCCATTTTCCATAACAATAAAAATCTGTTCTATAGACTTCATGAGCCATTTCGGAGGGTCGTCGTATTGAAGCTAAAGAGCCCTGATTTTGAGGTGCATTACGAAAATCTCTACATTTCGCACCAAAGGTTGTTCGGATTTTGACCTGGTGTGACCTGTAGACGAAGTCACTCCCACATTGAGGCGCATTTCGCAAAGCATATTCGGCGTCAAGATTCCTCGCCATTTCCGCGCTACATTTGCATGGGCAGGCCGAGGAAAACTCGCGAGAAGCTCGGCAAGCAGCAAGGGTTTGTTTAGGGTCTGCCATGTCTCTTCACTAAAGCACCATGCAAATAACTGTATGGCAGACGCCCAACAGCAGCTCTTTGTGGCCTCGGCGTGTTTCAATGGACTCAAACACACCTGTTTCAGCGTGTCTTCGGCGAACACAATGTTAGCGAAACTGAGATGCACGAGACAATGGCACGAGCTGCCAGCCAGGTAACGTGCTAAATAAAGAAGGGTGCTCAAGTTCCGCAACAAGATAACCATAACTAAAGTTGAGGTTCGGAGATGTAACTAGCGCGCGCATACAAGCGAATACGATGCTGTTGACTTTGGAGCTGCAGAAGCTTCATGTTCTCAGTGGCGATCATTCAACTGCGACATCACAAAATTCAGGTTACGGTAGTAGGAAATTCGCCTCGATATTAGGAAATTCAAAGTACCATATTAGGAAATTTTCACTTAGTGGAACATTGTAGGGATAGAGGGCTAGAAGTTTAAGGTTACTGGGTACATTGCAGGTGTCATTCATTCATCATTCGTAAAGTTTAACCACTGATGAGGCACAGGGACTAGACCGCTGACAAATAGAACTGCGCAGCGCACGCACGCAGTTTCTTGAGTACCAAAATATTAGGTACCTTATCTTGAAAGTTTCACTGCAACCATCGCAGACGCTGATCGCTGGTCAAGCAATCCCCGCTCAGCAAAAAAAGTGCGATATAATTGAGAAACCTCGCACAGATCCGGCAATTAAAGAAAAGGAACATTTCCAGCCGCATGACTTGGCTGACAAAACACTGTCATGTGTTTGTAAAATAAAACAGCTAGCCGTAGCATACAGCGTTATACGATTATGTGTCGCTGCTCGAACCTAGCCAAAATTGTCCTGAATATTTCAGCATACGAGAGCAAGATGTAAATGTGACATTGGAACATCACAGGATCGGAAGGTACGTGATTTACAAGTTTTATAAAATAATCTATGCCTCTAAACAATTATGATTGCAGCCAAATTTTGGTTTCAGCTGTAAAATTTTACGTTGCACTCACGTATTGAATTAAACTGTGCTGAATGTTTTTTCTTGCGAAGAATAGTCAGTGTTGTAATTCAAGTTAATTCAGTAATTGTTAGCAACTGTTTGGTCATTTCTTAACGAATAGCATTGAAGCATAATTAAGTTTATTTCATCGGGCTAGCATTGTTAATTATTGTAATGTAACAGCTCAATTTTCAAGTACGTTTAAATTTCCAATTTTGTAGAAATCGCCGTCTCTGCGAAGAAGATTTGCAGGTGAGAATTCAATTTCGAACTTTAAAATTGCGCACATTTAACGCAAAATTTCGTTCATTCTATCTTAATAGAAAGATCAAGTTCAGGGGTTCCGTAATTGTTATGATTAAATATCTTTGTAAAACTTTCTCAGACATGAACTCCTGATCCATGGTCACGTGAAGGCTGCTGTGCCTGCATGTGCTGTGGGCGGTGTGTGTACAGTGCATGAGGGGCCACTGCACACTGCACACCTCGGCTGTTGTGCCTGCATGTGCTGTGGGCGGTGTGTGTACAGTGCATGAGGGGCCACTGCACACTGCACACCTCGGCTGCTGTGCCTGCATGTACTGTGGGCGGTGTGTGTACAGTGCATTAGAGTCAGGTGTAGAGCAAATGAAGCATCCTGGAGCCTGCAGTCATAGAAAGTTAGGCCGGAAGAGTACGGAAACAGAGGTTAATGAAATAAGCACACTAAGTTTCACCAGAAAATCATCCCACAGTATGAAATAGATGAAAATCACCATGGTTATAAATTGCGCTCAAGCTGAAAATAGTACATGCTGTTGGTGTAATTAAAATCCCGCTGCATTATGCATCCTTCCGTAAGCTTGATATTCTTTTTGTTGAAGTTAACTGGTGAACGACATCGCTACATCACGAAAAGACCTAAACTCAACATGTCTGTATTGCGCTGCTCAGACTCTGTATGTTTATGTACCACAGTTTCTATAATACGCTAAATTATAGCACTTCCATAGTTCTACAAGGATGTATGATACGTGGGTCCGGCTTCATAGACTGCATAATTTATTGTAAACATTTTATTTAAGATATAAATTTGATCATCGTAATTTTCTTCTTATGCTGTTGTGCCTTTTTTGATCGCTCTATGCGTTGCTGTTTTGAGGTACTGTTCTTGTAATAACAGTTTGATTTACTCTTTTATGCGTTGTCGTTATTTACCCATATCAGTTACACCTATTGTTAGTCTTCCTCTGTGTACCCTTTCATTTCCCATTCGCTCTTTCTCTATCTTTTGGAGGCTTAATTACCTCGTTTTCTACAAAGGGACTCACCGGTCGTTACTGAGAGGATTTTCAAAATGCTGTTGACCGATCTGCAATCACTAACTCAATTTTTCTAAATACTCCTTGAGAATTAAATGTGGGGCTCCATCTATTTAACGTTCGTTATTTTCAAAATTGATTCCTAAGAATAACTCTAATTTGAGTTAAATATTGAACGTCAGTTTATCCCTCCGCTGTTATTTAAATTCGTCCCTCGCGGCCTGTCGACTCTCCATCCCTTCAGGTCCCGTGACACAACGTCAGGATGTAACCCCTGAACATTTTAATGTTCATATTTCGGTGTTTCGTTGCAACTGAAGAAAACCCGAATTTTATTTGATTATGATTAAGAGCAAAGAATTTATATCTCATATTAAATGTTTCTCTCATATTAAATGGCTCAACATAGCACACATGAAACATCAAAATTACTATTAATGTCTTCAAGGCAAATGTAATTTTTCAAACAATTCTTGCACTAGTAAATTTCTTCCCATGATACACAGATTTTCAGGGCTTCGAAAACAAGCAATTTTTAAATTTTATTTCATTGCGTTACTATCCACATTTTTTACGTTTTTGATCTATTATAATCTTCATTTATTTAATTTCTTTCGTGTCCTTTCTTTCAGCTTCTGCAATTTTCCACTAATTTTGATGCATCGGCTGGCAGTATGCATCTCATGTTCCTTTCTGCATGCACTTAACGATTCAACACATTCACAATACTCAATTTTTAAAACTACACATTCACGAAACTCAATTTTGGAAACACACTCAGACAAAACTCTATTTTCAAGTCAACACTTTCACAATACTCGATTTTCAAATGTAATTTTATTCCATTTGTCGACGTCAGTAGTTGCATTTTTTCAAGATTAAGACAGTCATTTTCATAATACTCGATGTTCTAACTTTTCTGCTTTTAAAACGGTCGATTAAACTAGTTTTCATTTCAATTAACCTCGAATTTGTTCAGCACCCATATTTGAATACCACATTTGAATTTATATCAATACGTTCATCATTGTTAAAGAATTAAAAATGAATAAAAATGAATAAAAAGAATTAGAAGTGAATAAAAAATTCTCACAAACAAATGAATAGCGACGGAATTTTTTTACCGCAGCACATCGAAAGCATCAAGTGTGTCCTTCATAGATTGATTATAAATTAATTTCAGCATCCCCAATTAATAACAAAGATGTGCAAAGCCAGGAAGGATGAAGGCACCACTTAATATAGAGTTTAGAGAACGCAGAATCTGGGCAGTGCGAAGGGTGTTGCCACATCAGATTTTCTTTCATAGAAATACTAAATTAAGAAGGTAATGAAACAAGATAAAAGATGAAAAAGAAAGGAGCTGGTGTTGAAAATAAGACAGCATTAAGCCGAAAAAAATTATCCATGACAAAAAAATCTATTGCAACAAAATGAAGGCCTACCTAACTTTTAACTCGGGACCTTACATCTTCTCCCTGTGAACGCTAATTTCCACAGATACAATAGTTGCATTCTCTTACTGGGAGTGTCCATTTAGAGTCAAAAAATATACCAATCTAAGTATCTGTACCACGTGTTTAAAAATCGGTGCAGTAACACTGCAGTATCATTTGCGTTATTCGACAGCAGCTTCGAGGCGACATAGACGTAATGTCCATTTCTACAACGATTTTCCGGTACTTGAAGCTACAGGCTTGCACTACTTCAACGAGTCATAGACAGGTTCCTCGCGGCATTTCCGATGACTCGTTGAAATGCCTGTTGGTTTGGAACCTTACGAGGATTTTTCGGGTAGGACTTTGTCCCAAAAACCCTTTTCACTGCTACAGTGTACTTGAATTCTCCATACTTTAGAATCTTTCCTGAAGCTGAACTTCTGGTGTGCAGGCACGGTAGAGGAAACAAGGTAGGGTCATTTCTATGGGAGAAAATACACCTCGTCTTGTCCGGATAGCCAATAGAAAGGCTTTATTTCAAAGAAAATTTATGACGTCACCAAATCGCAATGTTGTTAGGCCAATAGCTTAGCCAGATTTGGGGGTAGCAGTGCTATCAGATGCACTCTGAGCGCTGCTATTGGTTCGTTGCCCATGACGTCAGCGAAACCACACCGTCAACGAAAAAATGACTGGTTTAAACCTACCTTGTTTCCTCTACCGTGTGTGCAGGGCAGCCATTTTCAAAGTCGAGTTGTATTAAATAACACAAAGACGGCGACATATTCCATGCATCCGGTATCATATCTACGGAATAATAAAACCTCCCTATGTGCAGAGCTGGAAAAACGTTGGTGATGTTAGTTTTTTAGTCAAGTTCACCAGACTTTGTACTATTCAAAATTGTCACTCATGTTTGATCATCCTGCACTTCCATTAACAAAGCGAAATATCGGTAAAAAAGTAATGGTTGTGTCGTAGAAAAGTAACATGGCGCACAAGTGTAGTACTCAAGTTTTTGCTGGCTTTCTACAATTTGGTTTGTACCATATCTGGCTCGCGGTGCAGGAAAGATTAGCATACGGTGATGATGTTGGTCAAAAATACGAGTCCCTCCTCGATTGGGCCAAGTGTGTACTGTCTTTCTCAATGAGATTCTTAGGGCTCACAACCGAATAGTTCTTCCTTAAATTACTCGCATCACAATGCGCAATCTTAAAGCAGGAATTTACTTCCAATAATATTTAGTGCTGTCAATCAATATCAGTAATCCGTGGCGGCTGATTTCAGTAGAGGAAATTTTAACGACTTGAGAGATCAAGTAAAGCTTTCCCTCTGCCACACAGACATCGGTCAATAAAAGGTAAAAACCAACAATCATTTAATTTGTTCAATTATACATCAAGAAATGATGTGCACTTATCAAAATGAGACGGCTTTATATTGCTCTTTTAGAACTAATTGCGTTTCCCGATACATCATTTGAGAGCTTTCAACAAGCTTAATTTAATGTGCACTCTTTAAAGTCTTGAAAGCGACTTTCTTTTAGATGTAGCAGGACGGGCATTCCAATTACAGCGAATTTTTAAAGGTATTCATGCGGGATAAAAATATTCGACTAAGTTAAGTCAAAGCGAGGCTGACGTCGCTAAATTTTAATTAGACTTTTTTAAGTGTGTCATATTCGACGTGTGTGAACGTTTCAAACGCCTTGAGCCTTATCTGGGCCAAATGTGTTCTTCAGGCAACAATCGGCGTCTAATAAACGTTCCTCTTTGTCGCAGGTGTTAACACACTAGACGACCTGATCTTTACACAACGAAGACTTGATCTTGAAAGGAAGGGAATATTAATAAGGCGGGCTGTGCAGGCATTAGACGTGATCTAAATTAGGCGACAGAATAGCTGACTGGGACGACCCTCTTTCAAGGGCCATCAGCTCTTTTCCGGAGACGCGAAGGGGCGTCCAGGGACGCGTGCTGGAGGGCTGCTCACAGGCGCTCACGAGCGCGCACCTTACGAAGGAATAACCTGCGCCAGAAATATAAAGGATTTACGCAGTAAAGGGCCGAGCACTTCAGTGAAGATTAGCGAATCGAAAAAGCGATCGTCGTGCTAAGGAGGGAGCTCATATTATGGGGGTGTGCGTGGGAAGAATAAAGCACCTTAAATCAAAAACCGTTGCTGGTCAAAATTGAAGCTTCGTAGACGGTAAAACTATGTTCAACAGATTTTCAAACAATAATTTGCGAGCGAAGGGTTTTATGAATAAAGGCCCTTAAATCGCATTGAAGAAATGCAAGGGAGAATTTTCTTATCCGCATTCCCGCTGCTTTGAACCTTTGGCACTTAGAAAAATGGTATAGGAAAAGGCACCGCACGATTCAACACAGAAGCGATGATTCATTTAGATCAATAAAGCTCAGTCTGAATACGTCAGACAATCCAACCAGAGGAGCTTCGTTCAACCTATGATGAACTTGTCATTCAACCCATACAAATTGTAACAAACATGTAGGAATACTTTGAAACAAAAACAAACAAAGTGTCAAAAAATGTGAAAGTTTTGGAAGCGTATCAGCTACCTATGTTTAAACCACAGCAAAAGAAGGTAACCAAAGGTCTGCCTACATAATACTCTCAGATGGCATCAGAGAATGGCAGGAGGCAAGGAAGTTCGTTCGTTGTAGTAACCACAGTTTCGAAAATGACGATGAAATGTTATTGAAATTAAATATTATTACTATTACCATTATTATTATTATTATTATTATTTAAGAAATTTTTTGCCTCCCTTTACCACGACAAAGAAGTTCAAAGAGAGGAAGGATGAAGGCACCATTTAGTATGGAGTTTAGGGTACGCCGAATCCGTGCATAAGGTGCACAGAAACAGTAAGCTAAGGAAGAAGTTCATGAAACAAGAAAAAGTTGAAGAAGAGAGTAGTAGGTGCTGAAAAACAGAATCGCAGTGAACCAAAAAAAACATGGTCCGTAACAAAACAAAAGCCTATTCTATTTTAACAAAAATAAACTACCTGACCTTTAGCTCGGGCCCTCACATAGTCCTCCTGGGAGTGCCAATTCCCATAGATTCAATAATTTTATATCCCTGATGGGATGACAATAAATACCTATAGAAACTTCGTCTTTATGGCTTCTAATATTATAAATGGGAGGAGTCAGAGTGAGAAGACAGAGATAGGGTGGAACCTGTGTAAAATATTCTTCTCCAATTGAAATTGCTCGGGTCAAAATCTGTGTGAAGGAAGACCGAGATAGACCAGAATAACGCCATACCCTGCGATGGTAAGGAAGAACTGGAAAAATACAACGTTATGATCTGCATATTTAAATATAAAATTAGGAACAACTAAGCAAAGAGGGGCTAAAAGGCTCGCTAAATATTTTGTTTGAAATTTGAGCAGTTGCAGTACTGCCATCGAAAAGAGTGGCTGTCGAAGTGCCATGCGATTTTGAAAATGAGGTTAGTATCAAACCTAGAGAACAGGAAAGAAATTTACGTTAGATGGAATTTATTTTCTGGCGATAGTGACTGTATTGAAAATCAGATATATTAATAACCGGGAATAACATGTTATAACTAGACAATTACAATCTGTGGAAAATTTTGTGTCTCAGTTGTCAGAATCACTTTTAAATGAGCATAAATAGGAAATCTAACAAAACCTTTAGATCATAACCTTACGGAAACGTTCATAAATTTCAATAAGGGCATCACACGTTGTCGACAGAATAAGCATTATTATTGTGTGGATTCTTATTTGGAGAAAAGTTAACGACTTGGAAAAGGCAGGTTGAGTTTAAAAGAGAGCTTTCAAATAAATACCGTCTTGATTTTGTCCAATTTCTCTGAAATATCTTGGAAATAATCAGAAAACGTTAATATTAAAGCAACTTTGTACATATTTGAATAGGAATACTGAAAAATGCCTTGATCCACACACAAAGGGAAAAAGAATTTTAAGCAACTATGCTTTCATTTACTCATGGAATGTCTCGCGAAGATTTCTTCTGTATTGCAAAAGGAAATGCCCAGTAGTCTGGGAAAATCCAAGGCGAATCTTTCAATCCTTGGCATGTTACAACGGTTCAGCACTCCGTCAACAAGTGATAACTACAAAAACTATGTTTGGAAATAGACTAAAACGACCGAGCATTAAAAACGTGCTCGAAAGCTCTGCAGAATTAGCGGATTAGTGAAGTAAAGCAATGCATTTAATGATTCAATCATTCAAAGTATTGAGCATCGAATAGTCCAAATCCTGCTACTTTTCTTTCTCTTTAGCGGGTGAAGTATGCTCGTAAAAGTTCACGATTCTTTGCGTTAGATTTTAATAGTTTTTATTCTTGACTGTCGTGAAATTGCAAGTTGCGTTTCCATATTTCTGATTGTTATAGTATAAGTGCCAATATTATAGCTAAAATTGTAAATGTTATCCTGCAAAGGTTATAGCGCAATTGTCGATGGATTATTTGCCAGCCAATTTATGGAACGTCAATTGATTGCTTACCTTAAAGAAAATTTGAATATCATATAATTATGCGTAGTGATTGAGTATAAGAAAAAAATTCAGCGAGTGCATTTTTAAAATTTTCATGCGTGTATACTGTTCCATAAAGTCGCTCTAGAATAAAAAATAAGTCCTGACCCTTAATTAAGACAAATCCCAAAGAAGCCAACTAAAAAAAAGATTTTGAATTATGAGTCAGTGTACCGAAACTTGGCGAGTTCCGCCAACCATCTTTCATATATCACAGATTGTTGTAGGACAAACATATGTGAGAGTGTTGACATTAATACTTATCTAACACACGAACTCTTGCGCTAAGATTTATATTTCTCACGCAGGTGCACCATTAATATCTACGTGAACACGTTAACGGAAGTTAACTGACGAGTTATCTTGAGAAAGTGCGCCAGACAACCCACACAAAGCGCGCCAGACTACCCACACAAAGAGCGCCAGACAACCCACACAAAGAGCGCCAGACAACCCACACAAAGAGCGCCAGACAACCCACACAAAGAGCGCGCTAGACTACCCACACAAAGCGCGCTAGACTACCCACACAAAGCGCGCCAGACAACCCACACAAAGCGCGCCAGACAACCCACACAAAGCGCGCTAGACTACCCACACAAAGCGCGCCAGACAACCCACACAAA
>JACJUY010001860.1:110971-122759 GCA_014220935.1 Platorchestia sp. MABIK | reverse complement strand
TGTTTGTTGATTTTATGAGTAATTTCATGTTTTAAGCTTGGTTATGCGCTCACAACGGTTCGGAGTGTCTACAATATTTCGACTAATGATGTTCATGTATTTTGTGTAGTTCGCGGTGGCAACGGCCACTATTTTTCACGGATGTTTAATTTATGGTGGTTTTCGGTAAACATTTAAATTGTTTATTACTTTAATCAGTTATTTCGTTGCAAGAACCATGACTATCGTTGTTTTTAACTGGCGTTTTACTCATGTATTTAATTTTTGCGCCTTACCCCGATGTTTACTAAATGCGCGGTAAAATTAATAATTAAATTTTTCATGAGTTTTAATTAGCATTTTTACAATCATGTGTCTATTTACGTTTAGTCATAGTCTAGTACGGCCCATGCACTATGTAATGGTGTTGTTCCGAGTACTTTAATTTTAAAGTTTTGAAGACAAGGGCATTTTTTGTTTTGTTATATCGCTTTCGCCGCCCTTATACTTTGGTTGCTTTGCGTTGATGTACTTGAACTTTAAGCATTGCATCATTGGTTTAACCAGTGCTATAGTGTTGTGTTTTTTCTGTGACGGACGGTGCTATCTGCGTTTTTGATTAAAGTTGTTTTTGAAACTGTTCAAACCTAAAAACTTCGTTATATTTTTTTTCTCGGCCTATAGTTTTCGTATGAGGGGGAGGTATATGCCGCCCTTCGTGCGTTCGTGCACCGAGCCACGTAAAAGCGCTCGTCGTGTATGAATAATCGCACTTTGACCGAGCTCTTCCCGCCGATAGCACCGGCCCAGCCCCTGCTCAGACCTACAGTAAACTCCGCCAAATCGTTTCCGACTTTGATTCTCCGAAAGTAGTAGTCACGACGGCATAATGCATTTCCGGGAGACCTGCTAATAGGAGTAGAAGTGATGAACAAAGTTGATGCTAAAATAGACTTCGGAAAACGTAGGGCATCGTTGTTTGGCACGTACGTAAACATGTTTTCGGTGCCAGGACCGAGATCTCCAAAGATTTTGTGTGTGACGCGGGAGGAGGCATTAGTAATTCTCGCAGAAGACATTACAGTGATACCTCGCACACAAACAATGGTGAAATGCCGGGCAGATGTGAAGTTTGACTGCAAGGAAGTAATTTTAGAGCCTAGAACTAAGTGAGCACCGTATGTAGGAGCCACCGCAGCAAAGGTGCAAAATGGGTATGTCCTAATGCCCGTGCTTAACCCCTTTGCCGAAGAAATTGCTCTGACTGAAGGAGCAATAATTGCAACATGCTATGAGACCGCGGATGAGAGTTCCACTGCAGAAGAAAACAATGATGTGAACAGACAGAAAATCTCCGCAGAGAAAAGCGGTTTCAGCAAATTGATGAGCTTGATCTCAGTCACTTGGATGATGAAAAACAGGAGCAAGTCCGAAACCTGCTCAAGGAATATCATCAGACAATCAGTGCAGATGAAATAGACATTGGTCACGTTTAAAGGAGTAAAATATAAAATTTTGTTGAGTGATTACAGACCTATCCAAACGAGAGGATGGCGAATTCCGTACACTAGTCGAGAAATAATTGATAAAAAGATCTCGGAGATGGTCAAGAGCGGAGTTGTACAAGAAAGCCCCAGCGTGTGGAAAAGTCCCCTAGTGCTCGTAAAGAAACCTGGTGGAGGTCACAAAGTGTATCTTGATTTGCGAGCTGTGAACATGCGCGTAGTGAACGAAAATTATCCCATTCCAAACATTGTGGAAACGTTGGAAGAAGTGGCTGGCAAGGAATTTTACTCCATTGTCGACGCAAAATCTGCCTTCCATCAAATTGAGTTGGATGAGGAAAGCAAGCAAAACACTGCGTTCCAAACTAATCAAGGAAACTTTGAATTCGCTAGGCTCCCTATGGGACTGAAATGTTCCACATTCGTGTACCAGAGAGTAATTTGTCACGTTCTCTAAAAGCAGCTTGGAAAATTTGCCGCGATTTATTTAGATGATGTGTGTGTCAGTTCCATGACCTTTGAGAGTCATCTAGATAATTTGAGAGAAGTGTTGCACGAATTTCAGAGTGCCGGAGTAAAAATTAGCTTAGACAAATGTAAATTTGCACAGAAACAAGTAAAATATCTAGGATGCTACATCAGTCGTGAGGGATTAATCTCAAACCCCAAAAATTTTGAAGCAATGCAAAATTATCCGAGGCCTACAACAGCCCGAAAGGTGCGCTCATTTGTGTCTGCGCTCAATTTCTATCGGAGATTAATCCCGAATTTCGCATCCACAGCTGCTCCCCTTAACGCGCTCACCAAGAAGGGTCAAAAATTCAAGTGGAGTGAAGAACATGAACAAGCCTTTTGCAAAGTTAAACAGATGATGATTGAAGCTCCAGTCTTGAAAAAACCGTCCCCTCACGAAACCTATTATTTAAGTTGTGACGGATCAAGTGACGGCTGTGGGGCGGTGTTGAATAAAAAATTTGAGGACAAAGAGCAGCCAATTGGATATTTCAGTACGAGATTCAATGATGCAGAAAGACATTACTCAATCACGGAACGTGAAGGACTAGCAGTTGTGGCTGCGGTAAATTATTTTTCATTTTGTACGGTAATAAGTTTGTAGTCATAACGGATCACAAGGCCCTTAAATATTTGTTCAAAGGTAAAAACACCATGAACAATAGAATTATGAGGTGGGCCCTGACGCTCTCGCAGTATGATTTTGATGTGGTTTATCGGCCCGGAGCTCAGAATGTTGTGCCAGACGCACTGTCGAGAAACATTTTGACGAAAACGAAGAAAAGGAGGACAACGAAGCTCCTAAGACACTGTTCTTCACGTCGATGTTAGATGATGCACCCTGTGTGAAACAGGCGGAAATCAGCTTGCAGAAAGAAAATGTGCGCGCAGAACAGTTGAGAGATCCGGTATGGGGTCCGGTACTAAATTACCTAGAGAGTGACAAAACAGGAGCGGCACCAAGTCTCGCTCTGAACTCCGAAATTTTCGCTGGAGGAGGAATATTGTATTACAGAAAAGTGCAACGAAAGCCTAATAGAACAAGGCAATTAATAGTTGTCCCTGACACTCTGAGAGAAGCAGCGATAACATTAGCGCATGATAGCACCATATCAGCGCATCTAGGCCGTGCGAAAACTTGGAAGCGAGTGCTGGAATACGGGTACTGGATAAATACAGCCAGAGATGTAAACAAGTATGTTGATTCCTGTATGCAGTGTCAAAAGCGTGAGATAAACAACCGCATTTGTGTTAGCATGGGTTCATTCCCCGAAATTGACAAGCCACTAGACAGAGTGGGAGTTGATTTAATCGAAATGCCAGTTTCGAATGAAGGCCATAAAGACATCCTAACCGTGATGGATCATTTCAGCAGATATGTTGCAGCATTCCCGCTCAGAAGCAAGACGACGGAGGAAGTAACTCGAGCGTTAGCTAAATTCGTAACAACGTATGGCTCTGCGAAAACGCTCATCTCAGACAGAGGCACAGAGTTCACATCAGCATTATTCCGTAGCGTGTGCGAAAAATTAAAGATAAAATATCACAACACCTCAGCGTATCATCCCCAATCAAATGGGATGACGGAATGTCAAAACAAGAACATCAAAACAGTTCTGTCTCATCTTGCAGCCAGCGATCAACCATCGTGGCATGATGCTTTGCCTTGGACATGCTTAGCTTTAAACACCAGCTATCAGAGTGTTATTGAAGAAATTCCGTACAGCTTGTTCTTTGGCAGAGATGCCGAAATTCCTGTCATTGACTGGTTAAAAACCCCTCGCATAGATTACTCTCTAGGGGAAAATTACAGTGCTGAGGTGAGCTCACGACTTCACAATGCGTTCAAGATTGTGAAGGCAAAATCTAAAGCATCCCACGACAAATCTGTGCAGTTGAAAGAGCGAGGAGTGAAGAACAGCCAGGTGCAAGTTGGCGACATTGTATTATTGCACAACCCAACGGGAAAGGCTGAAGTTGCAAACGCCTGGCCCACTGACTGGATTGGTCCCTACCGAATTACAGAAAAAGGAGAGACAAATGCCACGATTAAGGAGCTCTATAGTGACCGTGAGGAGTGAGTGCACCTGCGTAGGATGAAGATCGCTCACCTGAGAGGAGAAGCGTACCCATGCAACCAGGACACCGCAGCGGCGCCAGAAGCTGAATATGAAGCAATCGACAGCGAGGGCGAAGACATGACAGAAAACGCCGTGAGTGATCACGCTGCGTCCGTGACGCAGAGGAAATATAACTTACGTTCTAGGTGTAGGTGAACCGTCGGCAAAATCAATGATCTTCAATAAACTGAGTTTCATGAATTTCCTTACGTTTGTGGGATGAGATTTGCGTTTAACTTTATATGTGTTCTTTTTCTATGTTTTAATCATGTATAAATGTATTGTCAGTAGGAGTATATTTTCTAGCTTCATGTAACTTTAAATTTCGCTCAAGGGATGTCTTGCTAAATACGAGATGCTTATACGAGTGAGCTAATTTTATTCTCTACTTACTATTTCATTTCCATTCGTACCACGGAAGGAAAGATAAATTTACATTAGATTAATTTGATGTTTCCTTACAGGAGTAGTAGGTTGCGCTTCGTTGTATAATTGCTTATCGTCGTAGCATGATTGCTTACATACATTGCTCGCAAATAGAGCTCGGTAAATACGAGATAACTAAGCGAGTGAATTAGTTTTATCTGATGTTCTTAGGGTTATGCCACGTCATGCTATGGAAGTAACAATTATTTGCCTTAGGTTAATTTTCATGCATGTCTTCTGAGCAGAGTGTTCACATATTAGTGGTAGTATTTTCCACGTGCTGTCGCACACAGAGACGTTATATAATACGAAATTCTCGAACGACGTGCTAACTTCATCTATATTTTTTTTAATGGCGTTCATTTCTACGCAAGGGGAAAATAGGTGTTGCATTAAATTAAGAGTAGCGTTTTTTTTTTGCTGTAGTGTTGAATTTTCTGAGTTTGCGTCTGTCTCTCGCTCTCACGGAATATCGTAGAATACGGTTTTCTTGAAGGAGTAGATCTGGCCTTATTCTGTAGACTTTTGTGCGTTTCCTTTCTTCAGATTTAATAAATTAAATTTTTTTTTCAATAGGTTAGAGTAGATATTCTTTCAGCACAGAAATGACATTGATACTAATCGCATGAGGAGCAAGCGAAACCACAGTCAGTTGAGAAACAAATGCGAGCCATACAGACGACATTTACAAGAACGAAGGGCAAATTGCAACGAAACAACCTAGGGGAGACATCGAATTTGTGTTGGAAGTATTTGAAAATATGAGAAATTCAAGGTACGTTGAAAGAACGGCGACTGCGGGCGAGTGGCTGAAAATTCGAGCTCATTTCGCAGAGGAATGCTGGAGGCACGCAGACTAATTGATTAGGGTCTTGGTCGAGCAGCTACTGGCTGCCGCCTGCGTCTGCAGATCACAAGAAAACGCAGAAGACGAAAAGTTTTCGAGACCTCGATAAATCAGGAACGAAGTGCTAATCCTAGGGATGGAAGCAGAAATTAAAAATTTATTCCGATTATTTAGGTAGTTCGTCATGATGTACTAGCGTTCAAAAATGCTTTTATGTGATTGTGCATTGAAATATAATTTTACTAATGGGAAACTTGCGTCGTAACATTAATGCTCAACAGGGCATTCTGAAACGCGAATGCAATTTTTCTGTAAAGCTATTAGTTAGACAAATATTCACATCTGGATACTGAAGCTATATTTTTACGGCATCTTTATGAACATGTGAAACCGAATATTAAGAGATAGCGCCGGATGAAATTCGAATGGGACGGCCGCTCTTCGAACATCATTAACCTTCGGATTTCTCGTACATACAGGAGCATTGTCTCGTATAAAACAGAAGGATTTACTTCGTACAAATGTGAACATCATCTCGTATCTAACAGAAATGGATGTCGACATAATGGAATGTTAACACGGATTCTCCAGGATATTCCCTCGGACTCTTCAGAATATTATCTCGGATTCATCAGGATATTCCCTCGGATTCCTCAGGATATTATCTCGGATTGATATTGTGTTACATCGGATTTATCTACGCATCGTCTCTTGTTCATCAGTGGATTAACGCGAGCTCATAAAGAGCCAATTTCGAATAATCAACGAATTCCTTTAATGAACAATCTAACGTTGAAAAATGAGATTGAAGAAGCGTCTAGGAAACAACCGATAACGCATTGCATTTAACATGGTTGAGTGGTTATTTGAATCGAAACAACGATCCATCTAACAGAACGAAATCGTGCGGTTAATGTGACGTGGGAAATTTTATGAAGTTGTATCATCAGAATTACAACACTTCCATCTGCGAATAGGTGACCTAGTATCGAAGCGTGGGTCAAGCCATAATAATGCTACGGAAAAAGCATAAGAAATGATGAAGAAATTCAGCAAAAACAAGGAAGGAGTCGTTGAATCAGTAATGTAAACCATGGACATCGTATCCTCAGAACGGAAACAACAGAGCTTGAAATTGCTGGAACTAGATCTTCATTCTGGAGGGTGTCTAAAGTTTTTTTTTGGATGTCGCTCGTGAAAATTCGAGCACGGAGAACCATCTAGTATTCAATAATGTATTTCTACTTCGGCGGAACACTGATACATCGGTTACATAAATGCAAAATGATATATTACACTGTTGCTAATAGTAATGAGTAGGATTCTGAATTGTAATGTATCTCTATTTTCTGCGGAATTAAAGTTAAGGATAAAATGTGCTAAAGTAGAGGTTACCATGTGTGTCTTAATTTGGCTAATACTTCAGTCTTAATTGTTCGAATGAATAGCATAAAGCTAATACAAAAAAAATTGCCCAGTCAATTTTTTTTCATGTAAANTAGGTTAAGAAACATTTTAATTTTGGGCATTTTTAACTGATTTGTGTGTTTTGTGTTTTGCATATTTTTGAAATGTATTGGAGTACTTTGGTAAGCTTCGTTGGTATTTTGCCTCGCTTTAAAATTACGTATTCCAACAGCACGAGAGTGTCGCTTAACATGTTGTGTGCCTGGGGGCTTGTGTCTCACAAGTGTCGGAGTTTGTGTTGATGTCGTACTTAGCAAGGATTTTGTGTGTAAGCTTTTTTTTGGGTAGGCTTGGACAAGAGAGTCGGTGTTCTTGACCACATTCGACGGAAAAATTTATGGCCACACCAAGAGGTCCCGTACGGAGTCGTGAGAAACGTGTTATGATTAGCAAAGATTTTTGGGGAGGCATGGGTGGAAGAGCCCCAACGGTCGTAGGAGCCTAGCTACAAGGGTTGACAATGATTTGTGGCCAACACTTGAGAGTCTGAGAACGCACAACGGTCGGAGCGACAAGATGTCGACACAGCAGGATGCCTAACACTCAGGCCTTGGAAAAACAAAGGGAAAAGATTTAGAGTCGAAATTCACGGAGAAAGATCTCCAGTGTTTCTGAAAGAGGGCGGAGTCGGCTATGTTCTCGTCAGAGGGGCTTATAGCCAATATAATGAGGGGAATTCCCTAGGAGGGAAATTTCGAAGTGTAGAACCGCCAATGAAACAGCCAATTCAACTGAGAAGGAGGGGTTTTACACAAAGTGCAGCCTTCAAGCACACTCAGAGGTAGCTTATCGGAGTTCAGTCTTGAGCCGAGAACCGTCGGAGATAGTGCGTGTTTTGTTACAAATAGTAGGTCGTGAAAATAGAGTTATACTGAGAAATACACTCTGAAAATACGTAAAAATATATGGCGTAGATGATTATACTTGTCAGAATATAATGTAAATATCTCTTTCCATTGCAGAGAAGAGAAGTCTCACGAAAAGACCTCCGTGGTCGAGACATTAGAAACAGAAAATAAAGATTAAACGTCGTTGGGCGGGTGAGAGTTAGTTCCAGTTGTACAAGAGGTGCTTTTGAAATAAATGTGATGAAAAGGTAATGTTATTTAAAGTAAACACTAAATGTTTAAATGAGCACTTTTTTCAATCGAAGTAATGGGTAAAATTTGTAATCTCTGCAGGAGGGTGGTCTTTTCTCTTTGCAGTTCTCCATAGAAAATCATCGCCTTTGGTTCCATTTCTCATCAGGGGAACCTACATGAAGCTGTGAATACAGTTCGAAAGACATTGGCTGATCTACGAATAGCTCAAAGGAATTGAACTGAAGCTGCACTTGAGAATGCACGTGTGATTTGAAGCTATGACCGTGTTTTGTGCTGTTGGAAACGTAATCATGAAGTTGGTTGCATTTAATGTTATGTACTTTTGTTCAGTTTATGCGTATAGAGGATTGGCCAACCCACATCGTCAGGGTAGTATTGTTATGAGGCAATTACGCTCGTAATTTTTTTGTTAGCAATTCTGTTAGTCGTGTTAGTATTTGGTGAAGGGTAGTTTGTTCAAGGTATTATGTATTGCCGTGAGCATAAATTTTCTCCGATGACACTTGCAGTATTAATACCTCTGTACGTGAAAGGCCTCCAATTAATTCAGACGCGCACAGAAAAACGCGCTATGCAAGTGGGTCCCCGTACATCGGTGAGTACCGTTTTTGTTTCAGTATATGGAACGTACCTTTTTATTTATGATCATTCGTGTTATTTTGGGTGGTTGCCTGTATTTCTATTTTGTGTATTTCATAATTTCATGGAGGTATGCGAATTCCTCAATTTCCGAGAACCCGGTCTCCTTGTTAATGTAAATTAATAAGGGGGTAAGTTAGTTATGTCTCGTGACATTTTTACGCCTGTAATGGTGACATTTGATGTGCTGGAACACATCTCCTATTATTACAGGTTAAAATAAGTTAGGTTTACGGTTATCTTGATTTTTCTATGTGTGGGGTTGAGAAAAGGGGCTGTCTTCTGAGCAGCTACCTCTTGGTGGTGCTGGCTTTAGGTGCAGCTGCCCACCCTGAGGTTTGTGAGGGTGTTGCCTACGCCGTAATCAGTCCGTTAGAGCAACAGAAAAGAAATTTCTGTCTGTGCTGAACTACGGCGGCATCATTAGAAAGACGTACTACTGTCCACGCCATAATCAGTCTGTTAGGGCTTTTCAGGGTTATCCCTGATTCCCCGAACTAGGACAGTCGTCTACCTGAGCAACAAAACTCATATTTTTTGTCCTCCCAAAGTCGCCCCTTAAACCCCTTTTAAGGTGAGGTGTCTCTTTGGACTAAAACCTGTTTGAAAGGAGATAGGAAACTCTTTTCACCTTAGGATTTCAGGGTGTTTGTAGGTAAATCTCTTGACAATGCCTCTTAAACACATGGATACATTTCTGCGAAGACAGTGATCAATTTTCTTCTGTAAAAATGCGCATACAAACATGAGCGATTGCGTAACACAGAAAATACATGTAAAATATATGTGATACTCAGCTAGGTGATCGAACTAATGTTGGGATATTAAAATAAAATACAAATGAAACGTAAAGGCTAACTGAAGTAAATACATGTGAGGACCATTAGCATAGGCACATTGAGTTAGGGGCATAACTTATCTATTTTTCACAATGCCACAGTGTTGCTGTTTGTCTCCCGCAGGTGAGATAAACTCGTTGTCTGCTTGTTACTAAATGACAACTAATTTAGTAAAATAAAACTCTTCTACTTGATAAACTGCTATTGGAAAAATAGTGAAACAAATGAAAATGTAATAGACAATAATGATCTGGTCAATGAAATATGGACACTGGAGAATGGAATGGAGCAATAAATGGAACTAAATTAGTGGAGTAAAAATGGAACTAAATTTTTGGAATAAATCAACGGAGCATGGACAGATGGGAAGGAGACACAGTAGAAAATAAACCAAAACCTTAAATTAATTACCTGTCAATAGAAGTGACCAAGAGACCAGTGGAGGGAATGTGAGGAGATTGGGATGCAACATGCAAACATCTTAATTAACAACATCTTACAACATACAACATAATACATGCAAAAAGATATTTACAGAAATAATAAGAAAAAATGGTATTTACAAAAAGAAATGCATAACTCAAAGAAACATATTACACTATTTAACTGGAATGAATGAGAACAAAAAATAAAATGAATTCTCTAACTCAACAGAATAAGAACTTAAAATAATAAATCAACTAATAGAAATCAAACAGCAAAAAACAATAACTGAATTTCAACAAAATAAATAATAACAGAACAAGCAAGTAACAAAATATAGCAAAATTACTCATGTATCCTTAAGAAGAATAACTCATTAATTCACCTACCAATGTAACTGGAGCTTCACTTTTATTTACAATTTTCTTAGGGTCTTTACTAATATTTTATAGTAGTTATATTTATTATCAACTAGAAAGAATGATAATGTACAATTAGGCTATAATCAAAAAGGAAATAACAATAAAGATTATTCATATAAAATAAAGCATGAAGGCTGTGCCACAAAAAGTAGTGACACAACCCCCCTGATACAACAGGTCAAACACTTGAAAGAAAACATTGACTATTATGAGTAACTATTAAACACTGGATTTGAAACCATATGTGTTGCCTGACACTAAGCTTTGTAGGGTTGAACTTGATAGAAACACAAAAGCCAGTTTTTTACACCGCATTAGCTACAACTACAAAATTGATACACTATTTTCTGCATGCAATTCATTTTTTACAATTCTTGAAGCTTTTAATGATCTCAATCAAAAACAGAGAATAAAGAATATAAGTTTTACATATTTAAAATTAATGCATTAAATGGATAACATTAGTTTTTACTGTCTCAACGCAAAAATCCATAGCTGTTGAATACACAAGTATTATATTAGCCATATCAATGGTCAAACAAATGCTTAGGAGAGAAACATGAAAAAGTAATTCTCAAGTATGATATTTTAACACGTTCCCTGCGTATTGGGCCACATGTGTACCAACAGGTAAGTTGCCATTCATGTGCTGGTTTAAATTCAGAACATTTTATATGTTTTGCAACATTTAAAAAAATTAATTGCTATCATACAAGGTGAAATATTACTGTGTAATTGTACTTTTCATATTCATTAGGAAGAATTAAAATTTATTCATGCTGTAAAATCGATTTTCATATTCTGCTACTTACAACCTACCTAACCAAACCAACCGTTAAAGCCGCAAAAATGCAGGGAACGTATTAAGGTAGAAAAAGCTTGAAAAGATTAAAAAAATAGCCTTAAAGGATATTCACCTCTTATATTATCCCATGCATGCGTATAAAGTTTTACAGTAGTTGTTGATTTTGTTAAAAGTATAATGAGAACTGAATGATCCTTCATCTAATCCTAAGGTGTCAATTTGTTGGATAATTGAAACTATTATTTTTTTGCAGACACATTAAAAGTGGCATACCTAGCCCCTTACTTTACAACACAACAAATTTTTAAAACTTCAAACCAATATAATATAGACACAAAAAAATGCCATGAGTCAGAAACAAGACGTTTTCATATAAAGCTTACTGTTACTTTAAATGCCTCTCTTTTTGCTATAATTAAATAAAAGAATAAACTATGTAATAAAATGCGTTGGCCAACACATATTACAAAAAAAAACATTGTATAACACACACATCCAAAACAAATAAACACACATAAAATTTTATGTTTTTAATAAGAAATTCGCAAGATAAAAAGAAGAACCAATATAAAAGGGAACATTTTTTGATAACAAACGTTTCGGAATCTCCGATTCCATCATCAGTCCTGTAAAACAGAATAAAAATCGATAATGAACAAATTGCGAAAAAGTTATAAGAATATAATATCAATATACCTAC